>CAMZMU010000063.1:136912308-137064424 GCA_947311845.1 Poa pratensis | reverse complement strand
GCCTACACAGTCAGGTACATCTCCGTGGGTTCTGGATTCTGGAGCTTCCTTTCACATGTCTTCTGATTCTTCTACTCTGTCTTCTATTCGATCCTCTTGATTATCCTGTCAATGTTCTCACTGCCGATGGCACACCTCTTCCTGTTGCTAGTCGTGGCACTCTTTCTACCCCGTCTTTCTCTGTTCCTAGTGTTTCTCATATTCCCCGTCTTACTATGAATCTTTTCTCCGCTGCTCAACTTACTGATTCTGGTTGTCGTGTCATTCTTGATACCGACTCTTGCTCTGTTCAGGACCGTCGCACCCAGCTCTAGTTGGAGCTGGCCCTCGGCGCCGTGATGCTCAGGGCCTTTGGGAGGTTGACTGGCTTCGTGTTCCTTCCGCTGCCACCACACCCGCCAGTCCACATGCTCTTGCTGCCTCCTCTTTCGCGTCCTTCCAACAGTGGCATCATCGACTTGGTCATATTTGGCTCTCGCTTGTCTTCATTAGTGCGTCAAGGTGTTTTAGGGTCTGTCTCTGGCGATGTTTTTTACATTGTAATGGTTGTAGACTTGGCAAACAGACTTAGTTACCTTATCCTACTAGCGAGTCGGTATCCCAGCGTCCCTTTGACTTAGTTCATTCTGATGTATGGGGTCCTGCTCCCTTCGATTCGAAAGGGGGCCATCGCTACTATGTTCTATTCATTGATGATTTCTCTCGCTACACTTGGCTCTATTTTATGAAATCTCGCAGCGAGGTTCTCCCTATATACAAGCGATTTGCTGCCATGGTTCACACCCAGTTTTCCACGCCCATTCGTGTTTTTCGTGCTGACTCGGCTGGTGAGTACATCTCCCAGATGTTGCGTGGTTTTCTTGCCGAGCAGGGTACCCTTGCCCAGTTCTCTTGTCCTGGTGCCCACGCTCAGAATGGCGTTGCTGAGCGCAAGCATCGCCACCTTCTTGAGACGGCTCGTGCGATGATGATCGCTGCCTCTCTTCCTCCCCACTTTTGGGCTGAGGCTGTTTCTGCATGCACCTATCTCATCAACATCCAGCCTTCCGCGGCCTTGCAGGTGGTATCCCTATGGAGCGTCTCTCTGGTCGTTCTCCTGACTACTCCGCTCTTCGTATGTTTGGGTGTGTGTGCTATGTCCTTCTTGCTCCACGAGAACGCACCAAACTGACTGCACAGTCAGTCGAGTGTGTTTTTCTTGGATATAGCGATGAGCACAAGGGTTACCGGTGTTGGTCGCCGGCTGCGTATTTCGCGCGATGTGACTTTTGATGAGTCTCGTTCATACTACCCGCGTCCTAGCTCCTCCACCTTTTCAGTTGAGGATATCTCCTTTCTTCTCCTTCCCGACACATCTCCCTCTGTGCCTCCTGTTCCTCCTCCTCCACTCCACCCCTCGTGAGTCCTCCTGTTCCTGATACACCACCGACGCCACCCTCCTCTCCTCCTCACCTTCGTCCCCTACCGCTCCGGTGTGTCCTCCTCTTTCTCCCTTTCCTCTCCACTATACTCGTCGCTCTCATGTCGTCGATGATCCTTCCGATGAGCCTTCCACTTCCGGCGCGACTCCTTCCCCGCCTACACCGGTTCATAACCTTCGTGCTCGGCCTTCATTACGGTCTCCTGATTGCTATTCTCCTGCCCAGTACGGTCTTTCTGCTGTTGCTGAGCCCACTTCCTATCGGGATGCCATGACTCAGTCTGAATGGCAGCTTGCGATGGCTGAGGAGATCGCTGCCCTTGAGCGCACTGGTACGTGGGATCTGGTTTCCCCTCCTCCCGGTGTTCGTCCCATCACATGCAAGTGGGTCTATAAGATCAAGACTCGCTCCGATGGTTCTCTTGAGCGTTACAAAGCTCGTCTTGTAGCTCGTGGTTTTCAGCAGAAGCAGGGACGTGATTATGATGAGACGTTCGCTCCTGTAGCCCACATGACCACTGTTCGCACTCTTCTCGCCGTGGCTTCTGTTCGTCACTGGTCTGTGTCTCAGCTTGATGTCCAGAATGCTTTTCTGAATGGTGAGTTGCGTGAGGAGGTTTACATGCAGCCACCACCGGGGTACTCTGTTCCTGATGGTATGGTCTGCCGTATTCGGCGCTCTCTCTATGGCCTTAAACAAGCCCCTCGCGCCTGGTTTGAGCATTTCGCCTCTGTGGTGACTGCTGCTGGTTTCTCGCCTAGCGACCATGACCCTGTGTTGTTTGTCCACACTTCACATCGTGGTCGGACGCTTCTCCTCTTATATGTTGATGACATGATCATTACTGGCGACGATTCTGAGTACATTGCCTTCGTTAAGGCCCGTCTCCGTGAGCAGTTCCTGATGTCTGATCTTGGTCCACTTCGCTATTTTCTCGGGATCGAGGTTTCTTCGACCTCTGATGGTTTTTTCATCTCCCAAGAAAAATACATTCAGGATCTTCTTACTCGCGCCGCTCTTGGTGATGAGCGCACTGCCGAGACTCCTATGGAGCTCAATGTTCAGCTTCGCGCTACTGATGGTGATCCTCTTACAGATCCCACTCGCTATCGCCATCTTGTTGGGAGTCTTGTTATCTAGCTGTCACTCGTCCAGATATATCACATCATGTCCACATTCTGAGTCAGTTCGTTTCAGCTCCTAGCTCTGTCCACTACAGTCACCTCCTCCGTGTTCTACGATATCTTCGTGGCACGATCTCTCGTCGCCTTTTCTTTCCTCGCTCCAGCTCTCTCCAGCTCCAGGCCTACTCTGATGCTACGTGGGCTAGTGATCCTTCTGATCGCCGCTCGCTGTCTGCTTACTGTGTTTTTCTTGGAGGTTCTCTCATTGCCTGGAAGACGAAGAAACAGACTGCAGTTTCCCGCTCGAGTGCTGAGGCTGAGTTGCGAGCGATGGCTATGTTGACGGCTGAGGTGACCTGGTTGCGATGGTTACTCGAGGATTTTGGTGTTTCAGCTGCTGCACGACCGACTCCTCTATTGTCAGACAGTACTGGTGCTATCAGCATTGCCCGTGAACCGGTGAAGCATGAGCTCACCAAGCACATCGGTGTGGATGCCTCCTTTGTGCGTGCTGCTGTGCAGGATCAGACTCTTGCTCTACACTACGTGCCCTCTGAGCTACAGTTGGCGGATTTCTTCATCAAGGCACAGACTCGAGCGCAGTATGGGTTCTTTCTCTCCAAACTCAGTGTTGTTGAACCACCATGAGTTTGAGGGGGGTGTTAGATGTGTATAGGTCTTTCTCTGTATATCCCCATTGTATAAGGGGTTTAGTGCACTTTACCACATGTACATGTATTGGCCTTTGGCCCCCTAGAATACTAGTTGCTCATTCCCAACACTAACTACTAGCTAGGATATGGTTTCTCGGAACTCTCTCTTGACTTTGTCTATATAGCATAGAGTAGGAGCTCTTTACAAGATAACAAAAAAAATACCCGTGGGCACTGGGCACTAGCACCCAGGGCATCTTTTTATATAGCAAAAATCCATATTTGTGAGTTTTTAGGAAATTCGTCCCCAACGGGGATCGAACTCAGTTCGTTGGGTTGCCACACCGCAACCCCAACCACTGGGCCTCTGCCCCATTCTGCATGGCAACGGGAAGGAAGTACTACTTGTACATTATCCCCTTTCTCAGTATTAACATTTTGAGCTTCCAAGTACATGAGAAGTCGTGAGATTGTCTGTATGTGCTTACAGAACACAAAGAGCTCTTTTAGAATGCATAACACGAATGGGAAATCGTAGTTTTCAGGATGGACAAGCAATGAATAATGTAATCTGTGCCAGAGTCTACTTGTACAACGACAAAGGGTTCTTTTCCGACAACGGCTTTTTATCCGACCATATACATCCTTGTCGGGATGAAATGCCTGACAAAGAAGCACACAATTGAGACCCCTCGGCGCATCGTTGTTGGACAAAACTCTATACTCCACGCGCCTAAAAACATCATTGGAGATCAGATTGATATTTTAAATAAAATGTTAGCAATGTGTTCAGTTTGGATTCCTAAACCTATGTCGGTTGGCCCTATGTCCCTATGTCGGTTGTCTTGTAAAATATAGATACTTTGTAATCTCCTCCATGATCAATACAATCAATAGTTCTCTCAATTATCATGGTACCAGACGCACTGCCACCAACTCCTCCACGGCTCCACCTCTCCCGGCGCGGCCCCTCTTCACCGCCAACTCTTCCCTTCCCCACCTCAACCTCCCAATCCTCTACCCTCTCAATGGAACCGGCGACTGTATCTCTTGCCGACACCATCGGCGACATCTCTCCCTTCATCCACGTCACTACAGGAAATATGTCGGTACATGACTCTCAAATTTGGTCAAAACGGGTCATAATCTATGACCTTTTTGGCTAAAAACAAAAAGTCACATACCGAGCGTCTCAAATGATCAAAAGTGACATTTTGTTAAATGGTCATAACCATCTATGACCAAATCAGAGGTCATAACTGTATGACCAATTTTGGCTGCCGTTGCCACATCAGATAAGAAGGTCATAGAACAGAATTAGCCCAGTCCACGTTCATCATATGATGGGCCAAGCCAAACAGTTCAGCCCATGTATTTTTTTCTCTAATTTCTGTTCGTATTTACTTCTACTCTATATGGCCCAGCCCAATTTTGTTTGGCCCATTTAGATTTCTTTCTAATATCTGGTCAGATTTATAGGGGGAGCCCTTTGTGCCGCCCGTTGGCGCCCCGTAATTCGGGGCGCCTACAGGGGCTACTAGCTGGGCCGGCCCAAAACTGACGCGCGCATGATGTTTCAATTTTCCGTTTCTTTTTCTTTTCTTTTCTGTTTCTTTTTTTGTTTTTGTTTTTGTTTTTCGTTTCTTTTTCTTTATTATCCTTTTGGTTTCTTTTTTGTTTCTATTTTGTTTTTCTGTTTTTGTTTTTATTTCTTTAAAAATGGAACCGTTTAAAAAATAAATAAGTTAACAAATGGTTCCCAATTTTAAATATGGAACCATTTTAAAAAATGGAACCGACTTTTAAATTCGGAACCAGTTTAAATTTGTAACCATTTTAAATTTGGAACAATTTTAAATTTGGAACAATTTTACAAAATGAACAATTTTCAAACATCGGAACCATTTTTCGGTTCAGAACCATTTTTAAAAAGGAACCATTTTGAAAAACGTAACCTTTTTTTATTCGGAACCATTTTTCGGTTCGGAACCATTTTAAAAAATCGGAACCATTTTTTGGTTCGGAACCATTTTTAAATATCGGAACCATTTTCAATAATCAGAGCAATTTTTCGGTCCGGAACGATTTTTCGAAAAATCGTAACCATTTTTAAAAATCAATCGGAACCATTTTTCGGTTCGGGGTCATTTTAAAAAATCGAAACCATTTTTTCGGTTCGAAACCATTTTCAATAATCAGAGCAATTTTTCGGTTCGAAACCATTTATCAAAAAGTCGTAACATTTTCAAAAATCGAAATCGGAACCATCTTGAAAATATTTTCAAAAAATCGGAACCATTTTTTCATTCAGAACCATTTTTTCGGTTCGGAACCGTATTCTAAAAAAGAAACAATTTTCTAAAAATAATAATTTTCCAAAATATGAACCATTTTTTTCAAAAAGCGAAAAGTAAAACATGAAAGTAAAAATGAAAAATGAAAACAAAAAATAAACCGAAAAAATAAAAAGAAAACGGGAAAAAAACATTAAAAGAAAACGGAAAACAAAAGCGAAACGGAAAAGAAATCAGAAAACAGAAAAATAAAGTATAAAACGGAAAACTAAAAAGAAAGAGAAAACCCGAGAACCCAAAACTGGAACCAGATAAAATGAAGACTTATGATACACTAACGTAAACGAAGCGTGTAGCGCACTGGTTGCGTTCCTTGTACGCGCAGTAGGGGGTCGGGGGTTCGAATCCCGCCAGAGCATAGTATTCTGCATTTTTTGCCGTTAAAGAGTGCTAATGGGCCGGCCCAATTAACTCTTCGCGAGCAAAATCCTGTAGGGCGCCTACAGGCGGCATATAGGTTTCGCCGATTTATAGCATTTTAGCCATTTATTTTATGGGCCTTGGCATTTCTACCGTGCATATATTTCACGCGCAGTGGGGGTCGGGGGTTCGAATCCCGCCAGAGCATAGTATTCTGCATTTTTAGCGTTAAGAGTGCTAATGAGCCGGCCCAATTAACTCTTCGCGAGCAAAATTCGTAGGGCCCCTACAGGCGGCATATAGGTTTCGCCGATTTATAGGATTTTAGCCATTTATTTTATGGGCCTGGGCATTTCTACGGTGCATATATTTCCCAGGCCATGGCCTTTTTACCGTGAGAGTCCAACTAGTTTGAGCTCAGGACTCTTTAGCTCAGTTTCATACAAACATGTTTCAGGAATTCAAATTGGTTCATCATCACATACACATTATCAGCTACCATATTCCAGGAATTCAAAACAGTGCTTGAACAAGTAGAGCCCCGCCAAGTTGGCGGGAAGATGTAGTGCTTTGGTGAGGTCACCACTAGGTAGTTGTTGAGCAAGATGTCATTCACCTGCACCAAGCTAATACATCATAATTAACAGGAAACTCAAGCTTGATACAAAATAGTATTCATAGTTGGGTTGGTTAAGGTGATAAAGAAAAACAGAAATTGTGGAGTTAGAAACAGATGCATGATAAGCATAAAACAGGATCGGTACATTTGTGCATAAACATACAATGTTAACTAGTAACATGCACATGCCAAGATTAGTATAATCGTGAGCTCCATTAATAGTAAGGCGATTGGGTAGGTAACCAGCGAGAAATCATGATAGGAAGGGGATCTGGATGAGGGCGAAAGGAGATCATATACTGTTGTCAAGTCAATGGGGTGAACGTATGTAGGGCATTATAGTATTCAGGGCTACGTTGCTAGCTTTTATTTTCTAGGTTACAAACAACGCAAATCGGTGAAATTTGATGTATTGGTGTGATTGTTACAGTTTTTATCACAGTGTGACTGTTTAAGGATTGATACATTTCGGCGCACAATTTTTGGCAGGGGCATAGACAATTTCGAGCACCTGAAGCAACATCTTACAAACATGAAATCGAATGACCACACAAATATATGTAATTTATTTTCTCAACACTATGAACTACTCGCCTCTCCCATCATAGAAACGTTTTGGCAAGCAAAATAGCTTGCCAAAAAATGGTATATTGTGGGACGGAGGGAGTGCATACGAACAAATGTCATGCATGAGTGTGCAGCCTTCTTGACCACACATATATGAAACTATAAAACAAATCATCATGTCAAACTAACAATAAGTGTACATGCCCCGTTCGTGCGCGGAACTTCTAGTTAATACTAAGGCGAAATCAGCAAGAAATTAACATATGAAACGGGGATCTGTATGAGAGCGAAACGGGATTACATATTTATACCCTAGTCAATGGGATGGACACGTATGTAGGGCATTATAGTACGCATGGTTACGTTGCTGCTGGCTTCAAGAAATGGAGATCAACCTGCAGGACAAGCTAGCTGCATCTGAAACCGGTAAGCCGTGGTACTAGCTAGGCTGCGTCACGCCCAGGCCATGGAGAAACCGGCCTACTTCCTCTCCCTCTTCTTAGTTCTCCTCGTCTCTCTCCTGCTCCTCAAGCTTGCCAGGAATCGTGGCGGCGGCCTGCGTCTACCGCCCGGCCCGTGGCGGCTTCCGGTCATCGGCAGCCTGCACCACCTGGCCGGCAGCCCGCTGGTGCACCGCGTCATGGCGGACCTCGCGCGCCGGCTGGATGCGCCGCTCATGTACCTCCAGCTCGGCGAGGTGCCCGTGGTGGTGGCCACGTCCCCGGAGGCCGCCCGCGAGATCATGCGGACGCACGACGCCGTGTTCGCGACGCGGCCGTGGAGCGCCACCGTCAAGAGCATGGCCGCCGAGGGGCAGGGCCTCATCTTCGGCCGCTACGGCCCGCAGTGGCGGCAGCTCCGCAAGATATGCATCCTGGAGCTCCTCAGCGCGCGCCGCGTGCGGTCGTTCCGCCACGTCCGGGAGGAGGAGGTGGACCGCCTAGTGGCTGCCGTCGCGGCATCATCGTCGTCCGGCGAGGCCGTGAACGTCAGCGAGCTGATCACCAAGACGATCACCGACTCGGCTATGCGGTCCATGATCGGCGACAAGTTCAAGAGGACGGAGGAGTTCCTCCAGGCCCTCGAGCAGTCAGTTAAGCTCGCCGCCGGGTTCAGCCTCACTGACCTGTTCCCATCGTCGCGCCTCGCGAGCTTTATCAGCGGCACAGCAAGGTTGGCCGAGGAGAACCACCGCAAGAGCTACGAGCTCATCGAGGACGCCATCAAGCAGCACGAGGAGGGGAAGGACTGCACCGCCGCGGTGGAAGGAGAGGACCTGCTGGACGTGCTCCTAAGGATACAACAGGAGGGTGGCCTCGAGTTTCCTCTTACCATGGGAGTCATCAAAGCAGTTATTCTTGTAAGTACACCAGCTTGCATTTCTTCCGCTTCTTCTCACCTGTTTCAGAATGTTTTTTACTCCAAGAACAATTAGAAGTTCCTGAATGCCAATCTTTATACTGCAGGATCTTTTTAATGCCGGGAGCGAGACATCAGCGACCACGCTACAATGGGCTATGTCGGAGCTCATGAGACACCCAAATGTGATGCGGAAAGCACAAGCTGAAGTACGCGGCAATCTCCATGGAAAGCCTAAGGTGACCGAGAATGACTTGGCCAACCTCAAGTATCTCAGGCTCGTCATCAAAGAGACAATGAGGCTACATCCAGCCGCACCATTGCTTATCCCTAGGGAGGCCATGGAGACTAGCAAAATCCTTGGGTATGACATACCGAAGGGCACCAAAGTGTTGGTCAATGCATGGGCAATCGGGAGAGACCCTAATCACTGGGAAGACCCCGACGAATTTAAGCCTGAAAGGTTCGAGACTTCCACGGTCGATTTCAAAGGAACAAATTTTGAGTACATACCTTTCGGGTCTGGGCGAAGGATTTGCCCTGGAATGACATTTGCAGAAGCCAACATGGAGATCGTGCTTGCCGCACTTCTCTACCATTTCGACTGGGAGCTCCTAGGAGGGATAAAGCCTAAAGATGTGGACATGATGGAAAAGATGGGCCTCACCGTCCGGCGTAAGAACAACTTGTATCTTCATGCAGTAGTCCGCGTGCCTCAGTTTTGATTGGCACTTGTCTATTGATATGTGGTCACAAAATCTCATGTATTGTTGTTCTTTATGTGCCTCTCTCGAAGGAGGATACTTATAAGGAGTATTGATTTCTTGTCGTAAATACAATCTTCATGCAAGAACCGAGTTACACGTCTCAACAATGTAGTATAAGTCAAACTTTTGCCTTGTTTAGAAAAAAAACTGGTCGATGCATGGACTCCACCGCACGTACCAGCCTAATTAGAGGTCCACCAAACAAAGAGCTTGCATGCATGTCAGCATGGCCCAAGCGTCCCAAATACTGGCGAGAGTTTGACACAAATGTGACAATCCGGCCGCCGTTATTTCTCTATCCACAACTGATGGAAGATGTAATCCGTTATATTTCTGTATCCACAACAGGTGGGAGATGTAACCCGTTATATTAAGACGGTACACACGTTTATTTGAAAAAAGACAGTACACACGTTTTTGTGCTCAACGCTCCTAAAGCTGTCATTCGAGATTATCTGATGGATTGGAGAACCACGTGACTTATAAAGTTAGAGTTCTTTGCTAACTAAGCCCATGCATACTTTGGACACTCGTTTTGAATTATTACAGGGCTTAGAAATATATTTCGACAAAATTCATAGACGAAAATAGGTGATGGCCTTATTGTGAGCCAAACCGGCAGAGTATACATGCGCGAAGTAGTCCTTAATGAGCATGTCTCGGTATAGTGGTGGATTCTCCTTTGACAATAGCTCCTTAATCGGGCCATACACCCTTGTCGAACTCAGGTTGTTTGGGAAGCATGCGATGGAAACCCTCGGCGCGGCGTTTTTCGCGACGACTCTGTGCTCAACGCTTATGAACCTGTCATTCGAGATAATCTAAACATGTATGCATGTTACTATGGTGGGAAATAATGAACATCAACCTCGTTTTCTTGGCAGTTTTTGTTTCAGTTATCTTTGAATGTACGTACCTGCAAGAGATCGCCTATGTTGACAATGAACGCGCCATTAATCGGTTGTTCGTCAACCCAACGATTTTCATGGAGGACCTGGAGCCCACCAACACTGTCTTGAAGGAGCACGGTGACGAGGCTCGCGTCGGAGTGGCATGTTGTGCCGATAGCGAGCTCTGGCTCGGGGCAGGGCGGATAGTAGTGGCATATCAGCATCTGCCCCTGGTTTCGCCCTATGTCAGCCAGGTGGCTGGTGTTCAAACCCAATGCCTCTGACAGGAGGCCGAAGAGTGTGTCCCACAGGTTCTTCACGTGCTCGGCATATTCAAAGAACAAGTCACTGCATACATGTTTTATCGAAGGTGATGCTGACAATATAAGAAAAATGACATGACGGACATGTGGATTTGTTTTCGGCGGAATAACGGAGGGACCAAAACTATCAATGTATGTATTTTTTGTGAAACATTGTACAGACACAGGCGCTCACTCGACATATTGTTGTATCTCAACTAATCCTTTATTTGAGATGCCCGACCTTGTTTTGATACCAGGTTTCGAGAATATTTTTGAAACTAAGTACACATACTAAGCATCTAAAACCTTGTTTCATTGGAGCGTCAAAAGAAGTAATTAGTAAAACTTAATCAGTTTTGATGCAAACGATATTTTTCACTTTAAGGAGAAAATTCTATACAAACTACGTTTTCTATTCCGCTCATTACTCAACAAACATGATTTTGATAAATCAAATTCTAACAAAAAAACTATCCATACATAGATGTAATTTTTACAGTCGAACTTGGTTTTTATAAACAGCTGGCTCGTAGTTTTCATTATCCAACCAACCACTTAGCGCATCCGTAATCTATAACATGTTCCTTTGTGA
Source organism: Poa pratensis (assembly GCA_947311845.1). NCBI lineage: Eukaryota > Viridiplantae > Streptophyta > Magnoliopsida > Poales > Poaceae > Poa > Poa pratensis. Next base: position 137,053,413 of record CAMZMU010000063.1, on the reverse strand, counting down.
AACTAGCTATACTATGTGGAGAAAATGACGCGCACCTTCTAAATGGTCTATGAGAAAATGACGTACGTACTTCCGTCAAAAAAAAAAAATGGCGTACGTACCGGCGGCAGGAGTCCGGCAGGTCGCCAGCGGCGGGCATGCCGGTCCCTATGTGAAGGTAGAGCGTGTCGCGCCAGTTGGCCACCTTGGACCGGTGCAGGTCGTAGTTGCAGTTGTACCTGACGGCCGTGGCCGGATCGCGGGAGTAGAGCCGCGCCTTGTCGCTGCCCTCACCGCCGGGGGCCTCGTGGAACGCCCGCGCAGCCTCCAGCGCCGCAGCCATGGATTCAGGAGGCACGCCGTGGCTCGTCACCTGGAAGAACCCCCACTCTGCCGCGGCCTCGCCCACGGCCGCCACCACGGCCGCGCGGTTGCCGTAGCCGAGGTGGATCAACGGGATAGCCGCCGCCGGTTCTTGGTCGTCGTCTCGGACGACCATTTCTTGGTGGTGGTCGTCGTCTGGAAGGGCGCGGAAGATGCGCGGCACTTGCGTGACGCCAGAGGCGACAAGGCCCTGGACGCCGGCGAAGGTGGCGTCCAGCGCGTGGAGCTCGGCGGCGCGGTCGTAGGCGGCGTCTGTGGCAGACATGGCGATGCAAGGGGCGTGCTTGGAGCTGGATGGTTGGTGGTGTCTCGCTCTGTAGGAGGCCGGGTGGTGTCAGCTGGATGCTGAGCGAGTGTGCTTGTTCTAACTTCTTATCTGCTCGCTAGTAGTTGGTGAGTGATGGTGCTTGCTCTCGACAAAATACAATGTACCATCGTTCTACAGAGCATCTACAGCTGCTGCCGCATATAAGTTCCAGATCCTCTATTGGTGATGTTCCTGGAATTTATGCTCTGTCATTTTCCTTGGTTTCTCTTACAATATATTTCGACTACAACCACGATTTGTGAGCGTTGTATTATGTAATAAAGTGTAACTATTGCAACAAAAAGGTAATTTGTGGTTATATATCAATCTTTTGCCACATGTCCTATTTGTTGCAATAAATGTTATATATTGTAGCAAAAATTCAATTGTTGTATTAACTACACATGTTTCAACGAAATTTCCTTCCCACCAAAATCAACCGGTTCCCTCCAATTTTTTGGTTTCCCACCATTATTTTTACACTTAATTGATTTTCAACCGTCCCGAAAAGTTTGTTTCCCCCTAGACCACCGAGGACATATTGAATCCTAAATTAGTACTAGTTTCACCCTTGATAAAACATCAAATTATTCTTCAAAAGATAATGATAATACTCCACAACAATAATTGCGTAAGACAAGTAAAAAGTTTGATAAAACCAGGTTAGGACAGATCAGCTTGTAGTGGGCGCCCATTGGTCAAACAAAAATTACAATTACCGCGTGTCTTTTTGTTTATCCACTAGCAACAATAATACGGCGGCCGAGTTGCAGCTTGTGTATTTTACCATTTGGAGACTTGGAGTCCACCGCATGATACCCACGACGATGGCTGGTGGTTTCCTGGCAAAACAACCCTAGTTTATACCTAAGGTTGTTTAATCTCCCAGTTGTATTAGACGAAACATAATATATAAGGGAGTGATAAAATGCAAAGAGAGAGCCACAGGTGGAAAAAGGACACATGTTGTAGTTGTAGCTTGAGTTGAGCTGAGCAAAGTTCAGTGGACACGGCGATGCAGAGTCTCCTCCTGGCAGTGGCCGCTGCCGCCCTGGTGCTGCTCGCCTGCGGTGCCGGCGCCCATGGCTTCCACATCGAGGAGGCGAGCCTGGCCACCATCCAGCAGGGCTTCAACAACGGCAGCCTCACCTCGGTGCAGCTCGTCCGGTTCTACCAGGACCGCATCCGGGCCCTCAACCCGCTCCTCCGCGCCGTCATCGAGGTCAACCCGGACGCGCTCCGCCAGGCCGCGAGCGCCGACTACGAGCGCCGCCGCTCCCCGGGAAAATGCGCCGGCAGGATCCTCCACGGCGTGCCCGTCCTGCTCAAGGACAACATCGCTACCCGCGACAGGCTCAACACGACGGCGGGCCGGGTCGTTCGCGCTGCTGGGCTCCGTGCCGCCGCGTGACGCTGGCGTGGTGTCCCGGCTGCGGCGCGCCGGCGCCGTGTTGCTTGGCAAGGCGAACATGGATGAGCGGGCCAACTTCCGCAGCCTCCACGGCGGCGGCAACAGCTGGAGCGCACGCGGCGGACAGGCCAAGGTAAGTCCATCTCCCTCGTCGTGCTTGCTCCACGCTTAATGGCGGGCGGCCCAACGATGGAACGACCTGATGTTCTTGTTTCGGATGTAGAACCCGTACGTGCTGTCGGCTGACCCGTGCGGGTCGAGCACGGGCTCGGCGATCGCGGCCGCGGCGAGCATGGCGGCGGTGACGCTGGGGACGGAGACGGACGGCTCCATACTCTGCCCGGCGTCGCTGAACTCGGTGGTCGGGATCAAGCCCACGGTGGGGCTGACCAGCCGGGCCGGGGTCATCCCAGTCACACCTAGACAAGACACCGTCGGGTACGTAAACAAATTAATTTTGTATGTAGGTTCAAAATACAGAATTTCGAGGTGGCTTCGTATCGGTTTGACTCGGGCATACCGGATATTCGGATATGCGGTGACACACTAGACAATATATCATCACTATAATAATGTACGTGTTAGTTAATTTGCTTGACTAGTTGGAATGTACGTGCAACGCACGTTTTAATAATTAAAGAGGACAATTTATAAATAACAATACTACCGTACCTATGTGATTTTTTTCTTTTTACATATTTTATTGCAAAAGAGAATCATGCATATATAAGCATCATGAAGCACACAAATCTCAGACATAAACTTAAGAAACATGTGCACAACGATAAATATGTGCTCTTTGGGTGGCTTCTCGACACAAGTTATGTCATATCCTTAATGTTACACACATATCCTTCAGCACAACCTTGTGGCGGCACCGTCTCGGCCATTATCGTCTGCATCATTGCTTCTCACACGCGTATACAAAGAAGTAAAAGAAAACAAATCTCCAGCCCGCATTCCTAGCAGGTTCAGCTTCAGCTTGGCACTGAACGTTCAGGTTGCGAGTTGCGACAGTGTGTTGCTCTGGGTTATGAGGCTAGCTGCGGGCGAACAAAAATATTTGGTGTGAAATCTGACTCAGTAACTTATATAGTAACGATGATATGTCAAATGAAACTGCTCTACCTATGACGTTTGTTGTACGACATTTGTCCGACGTTTTAATCCATCGGACCAGGCTGCTTCTCTAATTAGCATCAATGGCCATCAGTCTGTGTCGTACGGCCGTCGGACGGAAAAGTGTCGGACGTAAAGCAGTGTTGGAGGCGACAAAAGCTGGGCGTACATCATTGCACGAGCGCTGATCGCTAATCAACGCGCTACAGCTATTCCAGCGAGATACAAAGCTCTCTTTCGAAGAATATGGCGCCATTATTGTTGTTTGACAAAGAACCCTGGATCAAAAGCTATGAAACTTGCCTTTAAAAAAGCTTCCAGATTTGGTCTCCGTTTATTTTCTTCTCGGCCAATTAACACAACGTAAGCCAACCTAGGGAACTTGGAAGAAAAACTCCAAAGGCGAGAGATGTGTGTTTGAAGGAACGTACCAGATGGGAGATGTCCTTGGGAAAGAGGTAGTGGTGTGCCCGCCGGGAGCGGGCGTGGAGGAGCCGAAGTGAAACTGCGCCAGCGCCTTGCGGTTGGGTAGCGGTCGAAGGAGCAGCTCCTCCGTTCTTTTTTCGTCTTCTCCACGGCCAGCGACGGCCAGACGGAGACGCGGTCAAGCAGTTGCCGTCGTCAGGTTGGCTAGCATGTACGCTGCCACGAACTTCGTCTTGATCGGAGCCTCGACGATTTAATACATCCTGGTTGGAACAGGAGTTCGTATCATATGACAATTCATGTTGGAGTAGAATTCTTTGGGACATGATATATATTTTCGGACAATCTGGATCGTTGATCAAAAAATAAACGGACAAGATTTAAAGTGTTTGCTGCTCGACATCGGACAATCTGGATGGTTGATCGAAAATTAAACGGACAAGATTTAAAGTATCCCAACATGTTTGCTCTTTTAATAGTAGTATAGATTAATTATTTGTGATCTCATGACTTTCCATATATGATCAACATATATACATAATTGCGGCGTACCTTCGTATCTATACCTAATAATAAAGGCGCTAAGGCTTCCGCCGTTTGATTTGGTAGGTCATTGAATTTGCCACTGAAACTGTAAATAATTACCCACCTATGCCACCGGTAAGTCAAGAAAAAAAACGTTTCAACTCCCGAAAAATTAGATCGACCCTGTCGTCGTTCCCTTTTCCTCCCCTCCGCCCGATCCCACTATAGTCTGCCCACCTGCCGCCCTGCCGGAAGTTTTTTCGTCGAGCTGCCTCACGCCGCCGGCTGCCCGCGGCCCAGACCGAATCAATCAAAAAGCTCTCCGGCGACGAACGCTCACCGGTGGCAGGACCTAGCGATTTGGCGGCGGTCGTACGAAGAACATATCAGAATAGATTGCTGAGCATGTAGAAAGGAGGAGGAGCTCCCAAAGGAATCGTACGGCGACGTAAAGAGAACGCCCATGGACATGGAGCATACCTGCCAAATCCCGATCTACTTCTCCTTCCCCTCCCCGACCCCTCTCTTTCCTCTATGGGCGGGCGGGCGGCTGCCTGGTGGCGGAGGCAGAGGAGCTCGGCCACGCACGTACAGCTTATAGCGGAAGAGCTTGGCCGCTCACCCGTTGTCCTGAGTGCTGACCCCTGAGTAATTCGCAATCGCATGTGTGGACTCCTGTCCATTGCCTGTTCATATGATTCATCGTTATTTAGGTTAATTAGTTCTACATGGGCTTATTAGCATATGGGAATGCAAACCCTTACGCCACAATAATCATAGCAGATCAAGTGATGGGTAGGACTTGCAGAGTACATGACTCAAAATAGAACTGAGCTTATTACAGAAAATGGCATATAAAGTGTCAAGTAATAAATTACCTCACTGGAGCATCTTTTAATAACTAATTTTGACAATTTCTGCTCCTTACTGGCCCCGTTCAGCCCCTGCCATGGTAGCCTACTGACTCTAGAAATACCAGCAGAGTCAGCATAATTAACAGCAGCAAACGTATACAATGTAGTGCAGAACATCAGAAGAGAAAAGCATGAATGAAAAGATGAATACAACAACATAATCTGTCTCTGAGGAAGTATATAGAAACAGAGCAAGTGCGGTGCAGTGCCAGCTATCGACGGCCCTGCCTCGCCGGCTTCCGGACAGCGACGATTAGAAGGATTCGACCCTGATACGGTGCTGCAACACGGAGAAAAACTACGACGCCTGCCTATTAATCTCCTACTCCTCGGCCGCACCCTTTCCATGCACGCCGCCGTTAACCACCAGCGACAAGGAGCAGCCAACGGCAACGGACGCTCGTCCCGCGCCCTCTCTTGCCCTGCCTCTTCTTGGGGCTTGAGCATCCTACTATCCTAGCGCCATCTTAGCCGGCTGCTACCGCCGAAGAATCACCAACACCAGCGCAGGAGCCAGCGCGGAATCACCAACACCAGCTCGGGCGAGGAAATCAGTGAGGAAATGGGGATCTTCTGGAGAGTGAGTAACGACCGGTGGGAAATCAGGGGAAGGAGACATTAAGTGGATAACTCAATTCCTTTGTACGGTCACCAAATTTATAAATATAAAAAAGGGTTTATGTTTTAATTTAACTTACAATGATTCTATTTTTTCTTTATATATAAAAATTCCTATACTGAATAATATATTGTTATTTTGTTGCCAAAGCCTTAAAGTTTCTTTAGCTTTCGCCCGTAAACACATTTATGTAAAAGGGAACCACTTAATTTGACGTTTAACTCAAATACATTATGTAAGTCATAATTTTACCGTCTATCTATCGATATTTAGTCTATGTGTTTTTATGAGAACTTCTTAAGTCTCGAGGCAAAATTTTCATTCATCAAATCCAAGAGAATATAAAAAGGGAGGTAAAGAGATTTATTCAAATAAAACTGGAAGCGAATGCCGAGATGTCACATATGTTGGAAGTGATAATTATGCGTTTCAATCACACGTTTTTTCTCTCCCGGTGCAACGCACGGGCATTTTTACTAGTAACATCTGATATGTGAATATGCGGTGACACGCTAGACAGTGTATCCCTAAGATAATGTGGGTATTTGTCTGTTCATTATTCTATGATCTCTTGATTTTCTAGTAGCATTACAATTGCATTGAGTTTTCTAAGAAGGAGCAAAATAATCACGGACATAATCATGATTTATCATGTACATGTGCCATAATAACCAAAGAACAACGATTCAAAAAACAAAACAAAGAACAAGTTAATTTGTGAAGACAATTAGTTAAGAATTCTTGAGATTGTTTAACTGCAGACCCATTTGCCGTACCGTGGTGGACGCCGTCCACGTGTTGGACGCCATCGTCGGCTATGACGCACTGGATGCACTAGCCACCACAGCGGGTTCTAAGTACATCCCTCATGGGGGATATGTGCAGTTTTTGAAAAAAGATGGACTAAAGGGAAAGAGGATCGGCGTCCCAAATGGCTTTTTCATGTTCCCAAACGGGACCGTGCAGAACAAGGTGTACCAGAAACATCTCAACATAATCAGGTACTGTTACACATTTTGTGTTCATTCGCTTAAGAAAGAAAACTTTACCGGCCTTTGCTTTGCATCGGAGATGCACATAACTCAAATTATCATGAAAGACTGTCTCCAATTCAAATATGAAATCACATTAAATTTTTAATTTTGCTTGTTTGCTTTAAGGGCACAAGGCGCTACCGTGATTAAGGGACTTGAGATAGAGAATCTAAGCGTCATACTGGACACCCTTAACAACGGCCAACAAATTGCACTACCGGCAGAGTTCAAATTAAGCCTCAACTCATACTTGTCAGACTTGTCCTATTCTCCAGTCCGGTCGCTTGCGGACGTCATAGCTTTCAACAATGCAAATCCTGTCGAGGTCTCCTGCAACTTCTACTTCAGATTTTTTTCCTTCTTCATTAATGATATCAAATTATTCTTTCTAATTTATCGTGTCTAATATTAGCGATGCAAGATACTTACTTGTGTTTGGTCATGGCAGGAGAAAATGGAGGAGATTGGGCAGCTTATCTTCTTGGTGGCTGAGAACACGACCGGCATCGGCGCCACAGAGAAAGGGGTGATCAGAAAACTGCACAAGCTATCTCTTAATGGGCTCGAGAAGCTGATGAAGGAGCACACACTAGATGCCGTAGTGACTCCCAATGACGCCTTATCTCCCGTGCTTGCCATCGGCGGCATGCCAGGGATCACTGTGCCGGCAGGGTACGGTAAGATGGGGGTGCCATTTGGTCTCTCCTTCGGTGGCTTGAGGGGATATGAGCCGAGGCTGATCGAGATGGCGTACGTGTTTGAGCAGGTTACAATGGTAAGGAGGGGTCCAACGTTCTTGCCATAGAACAATGATACAACTCAAAAGTTAAGGTGGTATTGGAATATTTTTATTTTATTTTCACGGTGTAATCCTTACGCGCAAATTAATCAAAAGCTTTGAGATACTTTTGAGTTTGACCCTCATATGTTCCTCCTCCACCTGGTACTGGATTTTTTTTTTTAATTTACCTGGTGCTGGACTTGGCCCGCTGAGAAAACATTACTGGATCGGGCCTGCAAAGTACCAAGAAACCAAAGCCTTCAAACTGCACATCCTTGGGCTCGTCGATCGTCGGACGTGAGCTACTACGTTTGCACAGCTGCAGGTGGCCAAGAAAGTCAGCTACCTTAACCTTTGCCGATCTCGATCGCCGGAAAGTACACGGCAAGCAAGTCAAACGATCTTTACTTACGCTTGAATCCTGGCTTTCCGAAATGTATGTACCGCAGATGCAAGTCCTGAAGGTGATAGATATATAATATAGATGAAGCTCTAGCTCCTCTACGTCGCCCATATATCCGTATAGATGTACGTATATGTGGTGGAACTCCCATGCGAATTCGAGCTCCTTGGATCGCCGCCATGTTCACCCTATCAAACTTCTTGCGATTCATCATCGGAGCAGCCATGTTGACGGCCTGCAGCGTGCTTTTGCTCTCATCTTCCTCGTCGTGCCCGTGCTCCGGGGCGAGGCCGGGCCAGCTCGAGCTTGTTGCCCCGCGCACTAATGGAACCCAAGCGGAGCCCAGCATCAAGGTACGTCCAACGAATCCACCTATCTGGACAAGCCACCGTCCCTGATTCGTCCTTCTTGTGAGTGACGTGTGGTGTATGATCAAGTTGCAGCCTGTGACTGCTGCCCGTTCACCTGAAGACGACGACCTTACCGTGCTACTGAGAAGCGCAGCCATGGAAGACAACACCGTAATCATGACCTTCACGAACAAGGCCTGGACGGCGTCCGGCTCCCTCATGGATCTCTTCCTAGAGAGCTTCCGCGTTGGCGAGAAGACAGAGACGCTGCTCAAGCACCTCATCATCGTCGCCGTCGACGACAAGGCCTTCGAGCAATGCAAGCTCGTTCACCCGTTATGTTACTCGATCGAAGTCGGCGGCGGCATCAACCTTACAAAGGAGCAGCCCTACATGGGCAAGGACTACCTAGAGATGATGTGGGCTAGGAACAAGTTCCAGACCCGTGTCCTGGAGCTCGGCTACGCCTTCCTCTTCACGGTGAACCTTATGCCACTATCGATGTCACTTGTACATACGCAGGTTTTCACACACGTAATGGTGGTATACTGATCTTAGAGATGCTCTTCACGATTGTTCATCAGGACATGGACATCTTGTGGTTTCGGAACGCGCTGCTTCACGTCCCGGTGGGCGCCGACATCACCATCTCCAGCGACAAGTACCTGGGCGACGACCCGTACGACCTGGAGAAGCAAGCCAACGGCGGGTTCCTCTACGCCAGGCCCAACGTGAGGACGATCGGCTTCTTCAAGGGCTGGTACGAGGCGAGGACCGGCCGGCAGAACGAACAGGCCGTGTTCGACAAGGTGAAGCGTGAATTGTCAGTGCAGCACGACGTTAAGGTGCACTTCATCGACACGGCCTACTGCGGCGGCTTCTGCCAGGCCAAGAAGGACTTCCGGCGGCTCTGCACGTTCCACGGCAACTGCCTCAGAGGGCTTGCCCTCAAGCTGGAGCGGCTTCAGGGCATCCTTGATGAATGGAAGCAGTTCAAGATTGCTCGGGAGCAGTTCAAGATTGCTCGGGAGCAGGAGGCAAATAACATTACTTCTTCACAGTGAGCGTCGATTATGTGATATATTTTTATCGGAAAGATGTGGGTTTTGTAGAGCATTGGATTTTTTTGGTGAACGATGAGATCTTGGAAAATAGCGCACTGTGTGTGATTTTTGTTGGTGAATATAGTAAGATTTCAAACTTAATAGTACCGTGTGAAGGAATATAAACAATACCAAATTACAAATTCCTGCCTCTTTCCCGCCTTTTCACCCCGCCATTTACTATCCCCAAAGGTTTTCCCACCATATTTCATCCATTGTTACTCTATATACAACACCATAGTCGGTTGTGGTTATACCTGCCATGGGCAGCCCGGCGCGGATGGCTCGACGCAACCTGGCCCAAAAATCTCGGGGCGGGTCAGGCTTACACATCAGACCCCGACAGTCGGGTCAGGCCGGGCTTGCCGGAAACACAGATTCAGCGAGGATCGGGCCTGATTTTTGCAGCCCGACAGTTGGGCGGGGCCTCGCTCGGGCCTGAATTTTCTGCATCGGGCTTTTTTAGTCCCGACCTGAGCATTTTTTTCCTGCCTCTTTCCCGCATTTTTTATCCCGCCATTTACTATCGCCAAGGGTTTTCCTGCCATACTTCATCCATCGTTAATGTATATACAACCCCATAGTCGGTTGTGGACTTGTGGTGTTGCATCAATGTTTCTTTGTGTTGGGAGACTGTGGTACAATATTAGTTATGTGAAAACTTATGGGAAGATTACATGCTGCTTCTTCGTAAAAGAGGCTTGAATGAGATCCCATAGGAAATTTCTCACACTATCATTATCTTTCACCATGAAATCCTATTATATATACCTAGGTGCCCCATCTGAGCTTCCCTATATATATATATATATATATATATATATATATATAGGAAGCTCAATTGGGGCACCAAGGAGCCTGGGCACCATGCTTCATGACCGTCGGATTAGGTATCTAGATTGAGCCTCTGTAATGGTTGTTAGTTTGCCGGGTCGACCCGTTAGTGTGGGCAATTAATGGAATTTTGTATGCATGATGTACGTGAGTAGAGAGAGAAAAGGGATTTCAAATTTTGAACTATTTGTTGCCTTGTTTGACCGGCGGAAGGTTAGGATACCCAGATTTGGCATGTACCGAAAGTGATTTCAGGTATCTGTTATGGATGAGAATTTTGGAGTATTAAATGCTGACCATTTAATTGACGACAGCTAATAAGGTGACTAATTACGGTTCTGGAGGAAACGGTTGACTAAATTGGTCGACCACAATTATTCTAAAGATATTTCAGTTAACATATCTTCAAATGCGTACCCAGTAATCGTGGACGAGTTGTCTAGCATTAATGGCCGGATGATTATCTGGATTGATTGTTTGGTTGATTCTTTTTGTGGGTATATGACCGTATGCACTGGAAACAGCACGAATCGTCTAGCCATAATTTGAGCCGAATGAGTGTGTGATTTGGTAGTAGTAGTCACGCATGATATTGTGCAATTGATGCACCCAAAATCTGGACGCGTCATGTAAAAGTTGTACATACTTTGTGCTAATTTAGTTGGGTTTGATTATTATGAACTAGGGTATCTGATCGTGTGTGCAGTCAGTTACATTTTTGAATTACTACAGATCACCACACGTATGATATGCCCACTTTAAATTGATTTTTAATATTGGTATCACGTACCCAAGTCGTAGATACCAATGTTGCATATAGGATTTGATCAAAATATTAACCGATACCCTGAGTTGTGGGTATGTTGATATCACATACTCAGGTTCAGGTTGTAGATACTCTGAGTCGGATGCGCGACATGGCTCTATGTACTCGTGCCATGTTGGCGGTAGCCATTATGGCCTAGTTGGGCTTGTTCGCCACCTAGAAGATTATTTCAGTGTATCGATTTCATACTCATATCATATGATGAACCCTTTTAATTGAATTTTGGTTTAAGTAAACATTAGATACACGGTGTTGTGGGTACATTGGTATCACATACTCAGATCGTACATACCATGTTGTACTTAAGACATGACCAATATAACAATCAATACCCTAGGTTGTGGGTATGTTCATGTCACATACTCAGGTTGTAGATACACTGAATCGGATGCACGACATGGCTTTATGCGCTCGTGCCATGCTAGCGATAGCCAACACGGCCTGGTGGGGGCGTGTCCTCACCGTCGAGAAAGTTATTTCGGTGTGTCGATTTCATACTCATATCGTATGATGTACCCACTTTAAATTAAATTTTGGTTCAAGTAAACATTAGGTACATGGTGCTACGGGTATATTGACATCACATATTGCCTCGGACAGCAAGAGATGCGCGTTTCCTTCTTGCACTAGCACACTTCTGCAGCCTGGGCATTTAGATACCTACATTTAAAAATAAACCAAACATGAGTATGAAATATAGTAGTAAGAACATAAACCAAACTTGTTATGAAAAAACTAAACTATCAGAGATGTTTGAAAGTACTAGCTGCAACAAAGTAAATACTCAAATTTCTATTGGAACATGTGTATCAGAAAAAGATGCAACAAGAGTACCCAAAATTATACTAATCTAGAATGCAGTGTCGGATGCAACACTAGTACCCAAATTATACTAATTGAGTATGAAGTAGAGCTGTAAAAATAAAACACAAATGATGTGATGGAGTTTTGAAATACTATCGGTATCACATCACTCATTCATGCGTATTCCAGTAAAAAAACATTTCTAGTTCTAAGTAACTACGTTCTATACCAGCTATGATCAAAACAAGTCATGATTCTATGCAGAATATAAGCCACGTTTGGACTGAGCGCGGGAGGAAAAATGCAATCTACAAACTGATCATTCATACAAATCCTGTGCACAAACAAGTGCTGATTTCTATTGAGCACGGGTCCCCAATGGACTCGCTGACGCTGACAGTGGCCATGAGATGCAGCGACGCTAAGTAAACCGATGGTGGCGAGTTCATGATTGTGCATGAAAAGATCATTCAGGAAATGAAAGCCGGTAGGAGCACGTACATACCTGAAGCGACAAATCGATTGAACGATTGGAAAAAATCAGCCAGCTTCACCTCCAACTAGCTCATGACGTGAGGTGAGATTCAAATCGTTTTAATCATGTGAGGCTGTGATTGTGGAAAAATTAAGGCGCATATAAATAAGTCAGCCCGAGATACCTCTTTTTTTGGAAAGAATCCGGGTATGCAATCAGCATGAATCACGCACGCACGTAGAAGAAAGGAAATGCTCATTAATGGCTGGTTGATTTTATTAGGAAAGAGCACCACGGTTCAAAATTTCAAATACTAACGGGTATTCTAAATCTCCAGACCCGAATTGGTTCCCTGCCCTAATGATCATGATCAAATGAATCTAACGGTTGTTGAGCTAGGAGCCCATACACCATGGAGCCCCTACTAATTTACCTATATATATATATATATATATATATATATATATATATATATATATATATATTGTATATGTGTAGGCGATGTTCCTAAAATACACAGGTAACATGAGGAATCCCTCGAACATTTCATGTTTCTTCTACATAGAAGAACTAAATGACATTCGCGATGGAGTTCCTTACCATGATATCCTATGATGTGTTTCAATCATGTGGTGGCACACCTCCAATCATGTTTCAATCAAGTGGTGTCACACCTCCAATCCTCTCTTGCCCAGTGGTGGCTTGACCAGATTCACAATAAACCAAAAGCTGCTGCTCGCTCCTTGAATGCGGTGATAAATCTCGTCTGTTGGTCCCTATGGAAGGAGAGAAACGCCAGGATTTTCAATGGCCTCAGCTCTCCAGCTTTGGTGGTTTTCACTAAGGTGGTCGAAGAAGCGACGATCTGGATGGCTGCTGGAAAAAATAAGGCGGCACAGCTAGCACAAAGACCACTGGAACCGGACTAGGTGTTTTCATCCCTTTTGCGCTTGCCCGCATTTAAACCGTTGTTTGTTGTTGCACATTATAGATGTACATCTTTACAAACTTTGTAACCTACACACTATTCTTTATTCTTCTATTCAAAAGAAAGCAGCGCTGTCTGCTTTTCGTCAAAAAAAAGTTCTTTGTGAATACACGACTTTGAGAACCCTGCTCTCTGTATCGTGGCTCGTCTCTTTTTCGAAGTTACCCAGTCTTTCTGTCTCTATTTCCTGCCAGTTCTCCTATCTGTCCCACCACTTTCACGGAGGTGAGCAGATCTGTGTAATTTTGCTGCAGAATACGATGGGAATTTTGTTGCAGGAGGCGATGACAATTTTTTTCTGTGCAAGCATACGTGAGTAGCGTACCATTTGTTTTTGAGGACGTGCACATCGTCCATGGCGATTGGCTGGAAGGGATGATGTTTTTTTTTTGGACTTAGCCGTTGAAAAAGGAGTGGCACATGGGCCCTAGCTTATGGCCCAGACTGGTTTTAAGCTACTCCATATAATCAATCAAAATTCGATCTATACTCTCCTTCCAGGTTCAAATGTTTAGGTTCAGTCAATGGTTCTTGCCATAACGCTGCAGTGGCTGCACTTTCTTCTGTGCTAGTACGAACAAGATAAGGTTGTACTTGTAGGTATACGTGCAGCATGTGCTAAAAAAAATATATATAGCTATGCATGCACCATCCTTGGATGAATGCATGGCGAACACGTAGGTGCGTTCAGCATGTGCATCGGCGCGCTGGCAATGCATGTGATCCGACATTGGCATGCCTATATAAATACCCACCCAATGCCATCTACTAGTGCACCATACCCTCTTACATCGTTCCCCACTAGCTTGCTAGTATGATGAAGCTGCTCTGCATCCTTCATGTTCTCATCCTCGCGTCCATGGTACCAACCGGCTCGTCCCTCGGGCCATTTGAATCCATCTTCGTCTTCGGCGACTCCTACGCCGACACTGGAAACAACATCGTCGTATTCACCGAGCACTCACTGCCAAATCCCGCCGCGTATCCTCCCTATGGCATGACGTTCTTCAGACGCCCCACGGGCCGCCTCATCGTCGACTTCATCGGTATGTACCTATATATGCTCCTCTTCCTGACATTTTTTACACTCTTCATGGCCGTGACAGTGTGTGTTTTGGTGCGTTGGCTGACGTGTGTAGCGGAAGCACTAGGACTGCCATTCGCTCCGCCGATCCTGACCCACGACGCCAGTTTCAGTCAGGGCGCCAACTTTGCCGTCAGGGGTGCGACGGCTATGGAGGTTAGTTTCTTTCACAACGGGAGAGCGAGACCTTGCCGTGTGCTCAATGCACACGGTGAAGGCTGAAAAGCACACGGCAACGTCTTCGCCGTGTGCCACACACGGCAAAGACTACACGGGGGAGAATTGCACGGGAAAGAGCTCTTTGCCGTGTGTCATATATCGAGCACACGGCAAAGCCCATAGGTGGGTCCCGCTGCCACTTGACGCCGACGACGACGGTGACGGCGCGCTCCTAACACACTGGTCCCACATCGTTGCTCTTTGCCGTGTGCCGTACGCAAGCACACGGCAAAGAAAAGGGATGTCACCAAAAAAAAATCCCCGCCGCGTCCCTCGCCGGGGACGGGCTAGCGTGACGGCGTTCAGGGCGGAGGACGGCATTCCAGGGTGGAGGGCGGCGTTCCACGGCGGAGGCGTGACCGTCGGAGCCGGAGGTCATTGTTGGCGAGGCGGAGGTCGACGGCAGGCTGCGGCCGCTCCTCATCGAGGGACGCATGCTCCACTGGGGTCGACGGCAGGCTGCAGCAGCTCCACGGAGGCGGAGGTCGACGGCAGGCTGCGGCCGCTCCTCGTCATGGGAAGTGCGCCGTGCTCGAGCTGTGTGAGGACCCGGATTAGGTATCTGAGATACTCGTTATGTTTCCTGCAACAATCCCATGATCAGTCTGTTGTTGCACATAACTCGAATTGGTACCACAGAACACCCATAAATACCGAATAAATTTACTTACTGGATTGAAGCCATAACTTCATCAGGTACTCGCAGCGGAAATCACCAAAGCAACGTGGAGCCCAAGTCACTTGCCAACCCTACAGGCAGCTGACTGGGAAGCGCCCTAGTTCGCATGACGTCGTTGAAATCTTCTTCTTCAAACGGTTCCTCTTCAAAATCTGGCTAAGACAATAGCCAGGGACGAAACCAATATGAGTACATTTGAATGTACTCGCAAACTACCCCCGGAATGAGCATGCACTACTCTTTTATTGTTTAAATAAAACTTCGTTTGCTTTGAAAACTCTATATCCTTGTTGAAAGGAGAAGGATATACTTTTGTTTATTAAAACTTTGTTTTGAAATCTCTATATCTTTCTTGAAAAAGAAAAGAAGGCTTTTAGAACTTTTCCCCATAAACCTGTCTTTGTAATAAGTCTCTTTTAAAACATTTTCCCGGAAAATCACCATTTTGTTTATTTCCCCAAAACTCCTCCTTTTCCGACCATAACCCTTCTTGGTCATTCAATCCCAACAAGCTCATGCCGGCCCGTTGGCATAGTTGCATAAAACATTTTCCACCTTCAAATCACAAAACTCTTCACTTCCCGACCATAGCCCGTCATGGTCAATCATTCTCTAGCAACCTCATACCAGCCCGTCGGTAGAGTTGCAGATACCACACATCTCCATTTTATTTTCAAATCTCAAAAACTTTGCAAAACTTGCACATGGTCAAAGTAGGGCCTCCCAACTGTCCATATCCGAGGACTCGGCTATTCGAATAGTTTTATTACCCTCTGCAGAGGTAGCACGCTTTTCCCACACCCATCCGGTAACTCATCGTGTCAGCCACGTCCCGCCATACAAGGTGTATGCGAAGTTGAGTCACCGACCGTAGCCTGTCCTTTGCTCAGGCTAGTATAGGATCCTACCGCTACGAAACCGGTTCCATCGACACTTAAATCCAGCCTGTCGGAAACTAAGTGTGAGGACTTCGTAGTTCTGCCCGGCGACCCAAAGGTGGCGTCTTAGATCCTCTTTCTCCAATACACTCATACCGGCCTCCGGTAGCCTTCTCTTAAGAGGACCCAGGTCAGGGGCAGGTCACCAAACCATCCCCTCATGGAACGAGGTCATCCTCGTTGTTGAGGCATCCAGTACTAATATGAGCAAACTATATGACTACGCCCTTTCCCATATGTGGGTAAATGTGGTCGCACAGGTTATCGGCTGGTCGACGTAAGTACAAGGACACAATGTGCATTTTTCATAAACATCACCATTCACCATTTCTCCATTTCCACACCGACATCTCGGTATTCCATATCCACACAAGTATTTCCAAAGGAGTTTTGAGTAAACAATATTTTTCCCATCCTATAGTTTGAAAAAGAAATTCCAGCTAATGTCTCCATATAGGGTGTCAAAATAATATACTTATATTTTGGAAAAGGGTTTTCAAAATCATATCTTTTGTGGCAAACACCACATAAATCACTTATGCTCTTTATAAGTAAAACATGTGAACCAAAATAGATGTATGTAGATGCAAGCTCAGAGAATAGCTTGCCTGATTTCAGCATGACGTTCCTGGACTTCTCCTCATTGATCAAAGAAATAAACTCTGATCCTTCTCCGATAAATCCTTTCCAAATACCACCCCGGTAGCGTTTATCTCTAGCGTCGCAACATGAAAATAAAACAACACGCAATAAGCAAACCAAACCACAAGTGGTATACAAACAAGGAACAAACCACAAGTATCAAACTAATCACTCAAGCCACAAACTAAGTTCTACATTTACAAGGGAATTATACTAATCAGGAGTATAACACCACAAACATGCTAAAAACATAGAGCACCAAGACATTCTCAATTAGAGGTAATTAACAACCACTTTTCTTTAATCAGGAAATAATTCAGACAAAAGTTAAACTACCAATTAATCTTGGTAATTCAAAATATCTCACCAAGTTAAGGTGTAGACATTAACAAGATACTCAAGCTAGTACTCAACTCAAAGACCATCAAGTTCATCAAGCAATGCAAGCATGTTACTCACACCAACATGTCTAACAAATACCCCTAACAGTACTAACATATTATAATTGCTAAACAATAGTAATATGCAAGCAACAGTGTCACAACAACCATTATCCAGCAAGGCATACATATTAATCACACACAATATTCTCACATCCAAATAAACAAGATTAACAAAATTCCCAATTATTAGGAGAAGAGCTATATAGGGAATAAAACCCTAACAAACACATGACTCACAAATAGCTCTCCTAACATGCTAGTAATATTAAGGAAACAAGTCATACCAGTGGATTACCACCATACACATGCTAGGAAACACATTTGTAATAATAAAGTTATAACACAACAACTAATAAAGTCCTAATAAAAATAGGCAGAAAAGGTCTAAACCCTATAATTAGCACCACAGTCAATCAGTGACTCCTAAATTTAAACCAATTTAGGAATATGCTCTCCTACACATATAGAAGAGTTTGCAATTTTTGGATCTATAAAACTCTAGATATTAAATATTTAGTGCAAAACATACTTTTTATGAGATTAAATTTAGCACACACATAACTACACATTTTGGAAAATGGCCAGTGCCACATGGTTAAGAAAACACATATGAATGCTACAAAATTTGAATCACTCAAATTGCTAGCACAGATCTACCACATTGGAATTTAAACCTACACTGCCATTTATAAAGGAAATAGAAACAAGAAATGGATCTAAAAAAAAAAGAACACGGGCCAGATCTGGCCGTGCGGCGCAGCAACCGGCCCATCCACGGCCCATGCGCAGCGAACGGGTACGGGCCTGTCTTCGTCTTCCTCGACACTCAGAGACGGCGAGGCAGCAGCGAGCCCGGCGAGGACGGCGCGGCGGCTCCAGTGACCCTAAGAAGAAACGGTGAAGTCCGTGAGAAAGAGCGCGACGAGGGGAGCACATAGACATGAAAATGGCGGAGGGAGATGGACGAGGTGGCTCATGAGCTTGCTCGAAAGGTGGCGGCCGGAACTTCGGTTGTGGTCGGAGAAGAACGGGCGGTGCGGTCGATTCGCGGATCCCCTCCTCGATTCCTTGGACGAGGTTGGAGAGGACGACGAGGCGAACCTTCCGGTGCTCTTCGATCTGCTCGGAGATGCTTCTATCGACGGCGGCGTGCAACGGCGAGCTCGGCCATGGCTAGGGTTCGGTCGAGGAAGAAACAGAGGGAGAGGGAGAGAGCAGGGGAGATGAGTGAGTGAGGGCAGAGCGTTTTCGGGGGGGGGGGGGGGGGGGCTCTTTCTCCTTCGAGCCGCAGGAGAGCGAGAGGGGGGGGGGCCTGGGCGGCGAGCGGCGTCGTGCGAGGACGACACGGCGACGGGCGGTCACGGGCTGCTAAAGAGAAGATGTTGTTCTTACAGAAAACCCCCTGGCAAAGTTTTCCCATCACAACTAGGTCCTTTTCTATTCCTTTTATTTTTCTTTTAAAACCAGTAGGGTTTTAGGGAATTATTTGGGGTACTAAAACATTTTATAAAAATTTGAAAATATTTGGGTAGGCTCCCCTTGTCAAGTAGAGCCTCCACAAAAATTGGTTTTTCAAAATAAAATGTTTTGAACATAATTTGTTCATAGAGTTTAATTATGTTGTTTTTGGTAAATAATATTTGATACTCTTTTAATATTTTCAACCAAGTGATAAAATATTGTTTTGAACTTTTGGAACTTTCTTGACAAATATGGCAACTTCAAATACTTTATATTTTCATAGAGAAAATATTTGTTTGAAGAAAATAGAGAGTTAAGTAGGGAAAATAATTTATTAAGATCATTTCTTTAACTCATGATCTTAATTTCTTTTGTTGAATAATTGGGGGAGTTTGTTTTAAATTTAAGTCACATTCCAAATTTGTTGCCAAGTGTGTTTTTAATTTACTACTCAAGTATTTTGGTGTAATTATTCACCCAAGCAACAATAAAACAAGAATTACAATCTATACAATCATCAGTCCAATAAGCAAATAATCATAACAAGATCAACATCACAATCATGACCACACAAATCAAACCACAAGATTCAATCCTACCACCATTTCCACAATGCTATCTTATAAAAATGATCACACTTAATTATGACAAGATGATATTTAAAACTATCTCAACTCCACCTTGGTATTTTTGAAAAGGGTTTTGAGCAAGGCAAAATATGTGGGGTAATATATTTCCCACTTGTGTTCTTTTTAAAAGGTAATGATAACCAAAGCTTATAAAATGGGAGTTGCATACAAATGCAAAATATCAAGTTTAAAAGATAGATAGGAGATACATATAGATCTCCACATTTGTGGGAACACATAGTTTTGGAAATACTTTACTTTCTCAAATAATGGGTATTAGTTTTGGTTGTTGCCAAAACCAAGCATCATTGAAATGAACTTTGGTCAAAATAAGAATGGTAAAGATATAGGAATATATTCTTGTCATAACATGATCACCAAGATTAATATGTCTTTACTTAGGTTGGGTTCTTGGGTTGATATTTACTAGTCAAACAATCATAAACATCAAGTCACACAAGGTCACACATAGCAATGGGAAGGAAAGCACTATCATCTATGAAACATTTCAAAAAGTTTTTGTTGGTTCTGAATTTTGGGTCTGGTAAAACTAAGTTTTTCTTAGTTTACAAATTTGGGATGTGACAGCTCTTCCCCCCTTAAAAATAAATCTCGTCCTCGAGATTTGCCCGATGGTAACAGGGGAGCACGAGGGCACGGGTTTTGGGCTGACTATACTTCCGAGGTTGTTGCTTCTTCAGTGAGGTCGCCATGAGATCTTGACTAATTGATGTTGCGAGGCTTTCTTTGTTGATAATCTTCTGTGTTGAGTTCAGCTCCTTGATGATGGGGTTGACTTGACGATTGACGCTGATGGATAGTCCTGGCTGGCTGTTTCCAGACACTATAAGGCTAAGGCGCAAGGAACTAATTATTGACATGTTCTGGTATACGTAGCGCATGTCTTCCCCCCTTAAAAAGGGATCTTTTAATCGGTCTTGTTGAAAGTCGCAGCTGGAGTTGACTTGGAGGCATCATTCTTCTTGAGTAGCTTGACGACCTTTGTCTTGGTTGTCACTCCTTGGTGCTTGGAGTTGGTGCAGATATCACTTCCTGATATTGTCGCCTTACGAGGGTCGCAGATGGGGACGCGTTGTTTTCAGGATGCGTCCAGTCTACGTACTCGACTCTCTCCGGGTTCTAGTTAGTAGAGGGATGTTAAAAACTCTAAGGCGTCTGGACTTGCTTGGTGGTTGATGTTGCCAACAGCAGGTGCTTCCATTGTTTGATTCTTCTTAGTGACTTCCGGTAGATTTTCTTCACGCTTTTCTTCCTTCGGCTTGGCGAGAAAAAGGCTGTCCTGAAAGACTTCTTTGGTTCGGGTTCTTCAGGAAGCTTGCAGGTGTCTTCACAAGTAAGTTAGAGTGCACCAGAATAGTTAGGGTTTCCGGGAAAACTTTCTGGTTGAGGGGCTTAAGTTAGTTTTCAAGGGAGTTGGGTGCTATACTCTGAACATCAAACTTATTGTACCTAAGATCCAAAACAACCAACTTTACATAGGCCTCTAATTCTCGAGTCTTCAAAATACCATTCCAACATCTCTGGTAAGGCCACTACTATCAACTGTTTATTGAATCATGGCTTTTGCCCAAGCTAAAATTATTAATCCACCATCATCTTCTTCGGGCATAAACTCTTTATCATATTATAGTTCAATCTATCGGATACCCATCAACCTTTCAGGCTCAGTCTTCCCATTACATCCTTCAAAAAATCATAGTGTCCACCAATTATTTCTTGATTAATTTTTCCCCAGATAGGCATATCTCAAATTATCTGACTCCTTTGGTTGCCATCTTCCCACGATCATATCATCAAAGCTAAATAAAGCATCCAACAATCATGTGATCATACCATCAAGAATTGCCCCACTTTCTAACCAAATTCAGATTTTATCTCGACACTTTTGGGCCTTGATCTCATAATCAAAGATAAAAGATCTTTCTAAGAATAATCCAAACAGAGCGTGACAAGCTCTGAAAACTACTGTCACCTAGAATGTCTTGCTACTAGACCAAGTCACATTGATTCCTAGAATCCGATAAACATTCACTTGTCCTCCACCAATTATTTCTTGCATACAACGATCTACTCATTTGCTAACTCATCTTTGACCACTTCCTATAATTCCATAAGAATTTAGTACAAGGTCACTTGCTAGGAATCACCCTAAACATTCCAACACCGGAGTATTCTTCTTAATTTACTTGCTTCTAACCAATCCAACATCATTTTATCAGCAAGTGCTTCCTAAAAATCCAATAACTTTCACCTTTATTTCTAAACCTTAAATCAAGGGTCACGTCTTCTAGCTCCAGATAACCACCAATGGTTGGGGACCACAACTGGTTAGCCCCAGAGTATTAATTAAATATATCATCTGTCCAAACCCAATTGATTTATCGATCCACTCCAAGCTTTCACTTTATTCTAAACCCCAAATTTTTGATATTACCAACCTTATCCACCAAAGTTTGATCTCATCAACTAGATTCTTAAGGGATCCTTTTGACTAATAATCTTATAGTCCAACACTCTTATATCCTCCTAAAGTCTCCTTTGTACCAACTAGTTTTGAGTCGTCCTATGGCACTTATTCCTTGGTCTAGAAAAAGCAGTTAGTATCTTTGCAAAATTTGGTTAGATGAGAGATTTAAAGTTAGATAAATTATGTTAGTTATGTTAGTTTTTCATATTGTTTTGTTAGTCCGACGGGATACGACCAGTGTCATCTACCGTCGGGTCTTGAATCTTCATCTTTCTCGATGGCTTGATGTGGTTGTACAAAACGACGAATGAAGACCGCTATCAGTCTTGCAGAAGGTCACAGAGTCTTGGGGTAGCGAGTATTCCATACCTTGCTCCTCTTACTAAGAGAAAATTTTCTGAAGGGTTTTCCAAGTCGGACTCTTGAAAGGATACAAAAAGTACATCTATGGCCAACAAGGCAAAAAGGTTTTTGCAAACAGTCAAAATTAAAGCAACAGACAAAGTGTGGTTACTTTGGGTTCCCGACAAGGCGTGTTTTGTGAAACACACAAGGAAAACAACACATAATAAATGCAACACACAAGCAAAGATCAATCAAGGCACTTTTAGCACCAACAGACGTTTAATACCGTGGAAGGTGGGGATTGCTCAAGTAAAACGAGCTTATCCTATCGATCCTATGGGTCTGGTTTGGGATATCGTCAAGTATGTAAGTTTGAATGGAGGTAAGACAACAGATGGAAACTTTTGATAAACCTTTAGACAAGAGATAAGGTTTAGAATAATTCGAGAAGGTGAAAAGAGTGGAAGCTACACTTAGGCTTCCTTAGATACAATAATTTAGGTGGTAATATTTTCTTTCCAAAATAATTTCTCGTATGGGCCTTGGTGAAACAGGGCTGTTGAAGTCTTCATTTTATCGCCTTAGTCTTCAGCTGGAATACTTGGATTGTCGAGGTAGTAACTGAGTGGAATTGTCGATATTGAGTTGAGGTCTTCGAGGTTCTTGCTTTATTGATACTGACGATCTTGGTATTTGCAGATCAATCACCTTGATGTGAATGTTGAATATTTGAGATGGAAGCTTTTTCTTGTAGGTGCTAGCTAATCAGGTCTCACTTGGGTTCATCGTCAAGTCTTTTGAACGGGTAAGAGAGTAGAGAAATCCTTGGAAAATCTTAAAATAGAGGGATGAGACTCAGAAATATTTGAGAAGATACGAAGAGTGGAAGTTATTTTTGGACTTCCTTGGAAAAAATATTTTTGGTATTAATAGATTTTTAATCAAATATTTCTTTCTAACTAACGTCCATGCTAACTAAGGTCTGTTACAGTCAGGATGGCTCTGATACCAAGTCTGTGAGGACCCCGGATTAGGTATCCGAGATACTCGTTATGTTTCCTGCAACAATCCCATGATCAGTCTGTTGTTGCACATAACTCGAATTGGTACACAGAACACCCATAAATACCGAATAAATTTACTTACTTGATTGAAGCCATAACTTCATCAGGTACTCGCAGCGGAAATCACCAAACAACGTGGAGCCCAAGTCACTTGCCAACCCTACAGGCAGCTGACTGGGAAGCGCCCTAGTTCGCATGACGTCGTTGAAATCTTCTTCTTCAAACTGTTCTCTTCAAAATCTGGCTAAGACAATAGCCAGGGACGAAACCAATATGAGTACATTTGAATGTACTCGCAAACTACCCCCGGAATGAGCATGCACTACTCTTTTATTGTTTAAATAAAACTTCGTTTGCTTTGAAAACTCTATATCCTTGTTGAAAGAGAAGGATATACTTTTGTTTATTAAAACTTTGTTTTGAAATCTCTATATCTTTCTTGAAAAAGAAAAGAAGGCTTTTAGAACTTTTCCCCATAAACCTGTCTTTGTAATAAGTCTCTTTTAAAACATTTTCCCGGAAAATCACCATTTTGTTTATTTCCCCAAAACTCCTCCTTTTCCGACCATAACCCTTCTGGTCATTCAATCCCAACAACCTCATGCCGCCCATTGGCATAGTTGCATAAAACATTTTCCACTTTCAAATCACAAAACTCTTCACTTCCCGACCATAGCCCGTCATGGTCAATCATTCTCCAGCAACCTCATACCAGCCCGTCGGTAGAG
Source organism: Poa pratensis (assembly GCA_947311845.1). NCBI lineage: Eukaryota > Viridiplantae > Streptophyta > Magnoliopsida > Poales > Poaceae > Poa > Poa pratensis. The sequence goes on along the minus strand of CAMZMU010000063.1, from coordinate 137,029,411 downwards.
TTGCAGATACCACACATCTCCATTTTATTTTCAAATCTCAAAACTTTGCAAAACTTGCACATGGTCAAAGTAGGGCCTCCCAACTGTCCATATCTGAGGACTCGGCTATTCGAATAGTTTTATTACCCTCTGCAGAGGTAGCACGCTTTTCCCACACCCATCCGGTAACTCATCGTGTCAGCCACGTCCCGCCATACAAGGTGTATGCGAAGTTGAGTCACCGACCGTAGCCTGTCCTTTGCTCATGCTAGTATAGGATCCTACCGCTACGAAACCGGTTCCATCGACACTTAAATCCAGCCTGTCGGAAACTAAGTGTGAAGACTTCGTAGTTCTGCCCGGTGACCCAAAGGTTGCGTCTTCAATCCTCTTTCTCCAATACACTCATACCGGCCTCCGGTAGACTTCTCTTAAGAGGACCCAGGTCAGGGGCAGGTCACCAAACCATCCCCTCATGGAATGAGGTCATCCTCGTTGTTGAGGCATCCAGTACTAATATGAGCAAACTATATGACTACGCCCTTTCCCATATGTGGGTAAATGTGGTCGCACAGGTTATCGGCTGGTCGACGTAAGTACAAGGACACAATGTGCATTTTCATAAACATCACCATTCACCATTTCTCCATTTCCACACCGACATCTCGGTATTCCATATCCACACAAGTATTTCCAAAGGAGTTTTGAGTAAACAATATTTTTCCCATCCTATAGTTTGAAAAAGAAATTCCAGCTAATGTCTCCATATAGGGTGTCAAAATAATATACTTATATTTTGGAAAAGGGTTTTCAAAATCATATCTTTTGTGGCAAACACCACATAAATCACTTATGCTCTTTATAAGTAAAACATGTGAACCAAAATAGATGTATGTAGATGCAAGCTCAGAGAATAGCTTGCCTGATTTCAGCATGACATTCCTGGACTTCTCCTCATTGATCAAAGAAATAAACTCTCATCCTTCTCCGATAAATCCTTTCCAAATACCACCCCGGTAGCGTTTATCTCTAGCGTCGCAACATGAAAATAAAACAACACGCAATAAGCAAACCATACCACAAGTGGTATACAAACAAGGAACAAACCACAAGTATCAAACTAATCACTCAAGCCACAAACTAAGTTCTACATTTACAAGGGCATTATACTAATCAGGAGTATAACACCACAAACATGCTAAAAACATAGAGCACCAAGACATTCTCAATTAGAGGTAATTAACAACCACTTTTCTTTAATCAGAAATACTTCAGACAAAAGTTAAACTACCAATTAATCTTGGTAATTCAAAATATCTCACCAAGTTAAGGTGTAGACATTAACAAGATACTCAAGCTAGTACTCAACTCAAAGACCATCAAGTTCATCAAGCAATGCAAGCATGTTACTCACACCAACATGTCTAACAAATACCCCTAACAGTACTAACATATTATAATTGCTAAACAATAGTAATATGCAAGCAACAGTGTCACAACAACCATTATCCAGCAAGGCATACATATTAATCACACACAATATTCTCACATCCAAATAAACAAGATTAACAAAATTCCCAATTATTAGGAGAAGAGCTATATAGGGAATAAAACCCTAACAAACACATGACTCACAAATAGCTCTCCTAACATGCTAGTAATATTAAGGAAACAAGTCATAACAGTGGATTACCACCACACACATGCTAGGAAACACATTTGTAATAATAAAGTTATAACACAACAACTAATAAAGTCCTAATAAAAATAGGCAGAAAAGGTCTAAACCCTATAATTAGCACCACAGTCAATCAGTGACTCCTAAATTTAAACCAATCGAGGGATATGCTCTCCTACACATATAGAAGACATGCCAGTTGGATTTACTCCAAAATTCAACTCCTAAAAATCTACAAAAATCCTCAAAGAGCTACTGATGTGTTTTTAAGAATGAATAGAACTTTTTTTTTAGGTTTCATTTGCATACAAGGCCAACAGATCTGGTAGGGTAGCATCTCAACCTATCCAGAGAATTTTAGTTTGCAATTTTTGGATCTATAAAACTCTAGATATTAAATATTTAGTGCAAAACATACTTTTTATGAGATTAAATCTAGCACACACATAACTACACATTTTGGAAAATGGCCAGTGCCACATGGTTAAGAAAACACATATGAATGCTACAAAATTGGAATCACTCAAATTGCTAGCACAGATCTACCACATTGGAATTTAAACCTACACTGCCATTTATACAGGAAATAGAAACAAGAAATGGATCTAAAAAAAAAAAGAACACGGGCCAGATCTGGCCGTGCGGCGCAGCAACCGGCCCATCCACGGCCCATGCGCAGTGAACGGGTATGGGCCTGTCTTCGTCTTCCTCGACACTCAGAGACGGCGAGGCAGCAGCGAGCACGGCGAGGACGGCGCGGCGGCTCCAGTGACCCTAAGAAGAAACGGTGAAGTCCGTGAGAAAGAGCGCGACGAGGGGAGCACATAGACATGAAAATGGCGGAGGGAGATGGACGAGGTGGCTCGCGAGCTTGCTCGAAAGGTGGCGGCCGGAGCTTCGGTTGTGGTCGGAGAAGAACGGGCGGTGCGGTCGATTCGCGGATCCCCTCCTCGATTCCTTGGACGAGGTTGGAGAGGACGACGAGGCGAACCTTCCGGTGCTCTTCGATCTGCTCGGAGATGCTTCTATCGACGGCGGCGTGCAACGGCGAGCTCGGCCATGGCTAGGGTTCGGTCGAGGAAGAAACAGAGGGAGAGGGAGAGAGCAGGGGAGATGAGTGAGTGAGGGCAGAGCGTTTTCGGGGGGGGGGGGGGGGCTCTTTCTCCTTCGAGCCGCAGGAGAGCGAGAGGGGGGGGGGCTGGGCGTGAGCGGCGTCGTGCGAGGACGACACGGCGACGGGCGGTCACGGGCTGCTACAGAGAAGATGTTGTTCTTACAGAAAACCCCCTGGCAAAGTTTTCCCATCACAACTAGGTCCTTTTCTATTCCTTTTATTTTTCTTTTAAAACCAGTAGGGTTTTAGGGAATTATTTGGGGTACTAAAACATTTTATAAAAATTTGAAAATATTTGGGTAGGCTCCCCTTGTCAGGTAGAGCCTCCACAAAAATTGGTTTTTCAAAATAAAATGTTTTGAACATAATTTGTTCATAGAGTTTAATTATGTTGTTTTTGGTAAATAATATTTGATACTCTTTTAATATTTTCAAGCAAGTGATAAAATATTGTTTTGAACTTTTGGAACTTTCTTGACAAATATGGCAACTTCAAATACTTTATATTTTCATAGAGAAAATATTTGTTTGAAGAAAATAGAGAGTTAAGTAGGGGAAAATAATTTATTAAGATCATTTCTTTAACTCATGATCTTAATTTCTATTTGTTGAATAATTGGGGGAGTTTGTTTTAAATTTAAGTCACATTCCAAATTTGTTGCCAAGTGTGTTTTTAATTTACTACTCAAGTATTTTGGTGTAATTATTCACCCAAGCAACAATAAAACAAGAATTACAATCTATACAATCATCAGTCCAATAAGCAAATAATCATAACAAGATCAACATCACAATCATGACCACACAAATCAAACCACAAGATTCAATCCTACCACCATTTCCACAATGCTATCTTATAAAAATGATCACACTTAATTATGACAAGATGATATTTAAAACTATCTCAACTCCACCTTGGTATTTTTGAAAAGGGTTTTGAGCAAGGCAAAATATGTGGGGTAATATATTTCCCACTTGTGTTCTTTTTAAAAGGTAATGATAACCAAAGCTTATAAAATGGGAGTTGCATACAAATGCAAAATATCAAGTTTAAAAGATAGATAGGAGATATCATATAGATCTCCACATTTGTGGGAACACATAGTTTTGGAAATACTTTTACTTTCTCAAATAATGGGTATTAGTGTTGGTTGTTGCCAAAACCAAGCATCATTGAAATGAACTTTGGTCAAAATAAGAATGGTAAAGATATAGGGAATCTATTCTTGTCATAACATGATCACCAAGATTAATATGTCTTTACTTAGGTTGGGTTCTTGGGTTGATATTTACTAGTCAAACAATCATAAACATCAAGTCACACAAGGTCACACATAGCAATGGGAAGGAAAGCACTATCATTTATGAAACATTTCAAAAAGTTTTTGTTGGTTCTGAATTTTGGGTCTGGTAAAACTAAGTTTTTCTTAGTTTACAAATTTGGGATGTGACAAGCTGCTCCAGGAGCTTGGCCATGGAGGCCACCTCGTTGGGGGAGCCCGGCCTCGGCACGTTGACCGCGGCCAGCTCGTCGGGCGAGCACGGCCACGAGAAGACTAGGCGCCTCCATCACGCCAGCCGCCGCTCCTCGTCCTCATACTCGCGGCGGAGGTCCTCGAGCATCTGCTCGTCGCGGAGAATAGGGACGACCGCGAGGGCCAAGCCGAGGGGCGGCCACGCCATGCGCCGGCCGTGTCCACGCCATGCGACGAACCCAAGACGCTTGAAGTTGGGCGACGCGATGGCGGCGGCCGCGCCCGCCCACCGGCGGCCGAGCGCCCAGCAGCGGAAGGCAGCTCCAGCAGCTCCGGCCCCGCGTCCGTCAGCTCGAGGAGGTGAGAGGGAAGAGCACATGTACTGCATTCGTGCGTGCGTTATGCCTCCTAACCTCCACCAATGAGAGAAGAGCACACAGATTGTGTGCTTCTTCAGAAATGATCCGAGCCGTTGGATCGTGATCCACGTGAAACTGCTCTGGCCAATCAGCACGCAAAATTTCTTTGCCGTGTGCCAACACACGGCAAAGATTATTTTTGGTTTTTTCTTCTTATTTTCTTTAAATAGGAGAAATTAGATAGAACGCGAGAAAAATTTTAATTCTTGGAGATTATCTATCAAATATGCACTACTTTGGGTGGAAATTGTATGGTGTCATTTTGTATCATATTTTTGTATTTACTTCACGAAAATATCATTTTTGACACTTAAAAAAATGAAAAATGATATTTATAAAAATAATTTGAAAAATCTTTTTTGCCAACATTGTTTCTCATACCAATACACACCTATGTGTCAAATATGAGCACATTATCACAAACTATGTCACGAGAACGATCATATCTAGGCCATTCGACTCGAAACTTAAACATGTTTGTAGATGATTGATCTTTTTGTGAATAAGTTTATTGGGAACTTTGTCAAAACTCAAGTTTATTATTTTTGCAATCAACTACTACACATAAAAGGACTCCGTGCCAAAGGATTTATTTTTTTGGGTATTTTTTCACTTTCTTTTAGTTTTTTCGAAAAACCCGTCAAAATGACCGCCGTGTTTATTCATTTACAGGGGTTGAATTTCTCAAAACTATCGACGGTTCTGTGATATAACAGCTAATTTTGTACCTTAAAATGATTTTTGTAAAAAAATTAGAGCAAACTATCACACACTTGTAGTTCAAATTCGAATTATTTTCGGAAAATCAGCATAAAGTAAGTTCAATAGGCGAAATTAGGTAGAAATCGATAAAATTCCTAATATTTCTGGATTATCCATCAAATATGGTCTACTTTGTGTGGGAATTGGATGGGTGCCATTTTGCACCATATTTTATGTACTTGCTTCACAAAAAATGTCATTTTTGAGACTTAAAAAATAAAAAATGATATTTATAAACATAATTTGAAAAAACTCAGTCCTACAACATTGTTTGCCATAACAAGACACACATATGTGTCAAATATGAGCACATTATCACAAACTATGCCACGAGAATGATCATATCTACGTCATCCGACTTGAAACTTAAAACATGTTTGTAGATGATTAATCTTTTTGTGAATAAGTTTATTAGAAACTTCGTCAAAACTCAAGTTTATTATTTTTGCAATCAACTACTACACATAAAAGGACTCCGTGCCAAAGGATTTCTTTTTTGGGTATTTTTTCACTTTCTTTTAGTTTTTCAAAAAAACGGTCAAAATGGCGGCCGTGTCTATTCATTTACATGGGTTGAATTTCTTAAAACTATCGATGGTTCTGTGATATAACAGCTAATTGTGTACCTTAAAATGATTTTTGTAAAAAAATTAGAGCAAACTATCACACACTTGTAGTTCAAATTTGAATTATTTTCGAAAAATCGGCATAAAGTCATTTAAATAGGCGAAATTAGGTAGAAACCGAGAAAATTTCTAATATTTCTGGATTATCCATCAAATATGATCTACTTTGTGTGGGAATTGGATGGGTGCCATTTTGCACCATATTTTATGTACTTGCTTCACAAAAAATATCATTTTTTACACTAAAAAAATAAAAAATGATATTTATAAACATAATTTGGAAAAACTCTGTTCTACAACATTGTTTGGCATAATAAGACACACCCATGTGTAAAATATGGATAATTTATCACACACTATGTCTCGGGAATGGTCGTACCGTTGTTATAAGTAGATAAAATAAAGTTGAAAAAAAGAAAAATATTCTTTGCCGTGTGCAAACACACGGCAAAGATTTAATCTTTGCCGTGTGCAAACACACGGCAAAGAGCTGCCGTGACTGCGCTGGTCCTGCTTCCGTTTGCTCTCTTTTCTTTGCCGTGTGCTTGTTCTTTGCCGTGTGCTTTGCTTAATCTTTGCCGTGTGCCTCTCTTTGCCGTGTGTTTTTTCTGTCTTTGCCGTGTGTGTTTCTTTGCCGTGTGTTTTTTCTTTCTTTGCCGTGTGCCCGATATCCAGCACACGGCAAAGAGCCAGGCACACGGCAAAGTTCTGCTCTCCCGTAGTGTTTACAGATATCCCAATTGCAAGTATGCTGGCTCTAGACACCAGCTCGAGCGTGCAGCTGGAGTCATTCGAGTCGCTCAAACCTTCTTTGTGCAGCCCTGGGTCAGGTACAATAAGGGCAGTTAAATCATTAAAGATACTTGTTATCCATAGTGCCTCTTTTTTATCCCAGCGTGCCCGTCAGATTTCTTCGACAAGGCACTCTTTTTTATTGGGAGAATTTGGTTTGAACGACTATAGCTTCATGCTTTTGGGGAGGACCCTGCAACAGGTTGAATCCATGGTTCCAGCCGTAGTCAGATCCATCAAAGAGAGCACCGAGGTAACTGGTGCATGTGGCATGCCGCATGCGGCTAGCTATATATCAAACCCAAATTTGATTCAAGTTTCCCAGTATCATGACTACGACTATGTAAATCTGAGCAGGAACTAATCAAAAAAGGGGCAAAGACAGTGGTTGTACCCGGGATCCCGCCATTGGGTTGCTCGCCGCCAAATCTGGCGTTGTTTCCCAGTGCCGACCCGGAAGGATACGAGAATAGCACCGGGTGCCTGAAAGAGTTCAACAAGCTATCCATGCTTCATAACTCCCAGCTGCAGACGGAAATAGAGGACGTCCAGAAAAATAACCCCGATGCCCTGGTTGTATATGCCGATTTCTTCACTCCAATCATCAACATGGTGGAGTCTCCTGAAAATTTTGGTCAGTCACCTTCCACGGATATATAACCTCATGCATGTCACCATTTTGTTCATATATTCTACTCCCTCCGTTCCAAATTAATTGCCTTCCATTTGTCCACATGTGGATGTATCTAGACATGTTACACGTATAGATACATCCATGTGTGGACAAATGGAAGTCAATTAATTTGGAACGGAGGGAGTAGTTGTGAACTTGTGATAGAGTGTCGTTTGAACAATTGTAGGGTTTACCACAGACGTCTTGAGGTGTTGCTGCGGTGGAGGAGGGAAGTACAACTTCAACATAAGCGCCGGGTGTGGCATGCCCGGTTCGACGGTGTGCACGGACCCGTCCGAGTATGTCTACTGGGATGGGCACTTCACGGAAGCGACGCATCACCACATCGCCAAAGGCTGGCTGAACAAACTCAACATGCACGATCAGTTGATGAACGCGACCTACCGCTACTCCGCTAGAGACTCCATGTAACGTAAGCAATAGCAAACTCGAGGGCCCTAGCTAGCTAGTAGCCGGGAAGGGTCAAGTCTCATAAGTAGGGATCCATGCATCGTCCATCCATGGGTTTTGAACCATCTGTTTGAACGCTTGTAGTACATTTTCATTTCGATGATGAGACCATGTTCTAATAAATGTGTACCTTTTGCATGAATAGTACTCCTTGATCGTTAGTCAGAGCTTCCCGAGTTTGCACAAACCTGGGCAGAGAGAGGGACCGAGATGAGCTCTCGCGACTCGCAGGGCGGCGCAGTGCGCCCCCCCCCCCCCCCCCCCGAGCCTCGCCGGCGACGCCGCCTTCTCCCCGCTCCCCCCTTCCGCCTCTAGGTTCGCGCTTCTGGGTCCTCGCCGACGAGCTCTCGGCCGACGAGGAAGAGCTCCTGTCGTCCCCGACCTCCGTTCTGTCGCCGGTTGCGCCGGGCGACAAGCCCTCCCTCGCCGATTTCGTCCTTCACGCCATCTCGTCGGGCGTTCGTTCTTCGCAAAGCAGACGAGTGTGTTTTGCTCCGGGAGGACGGCCGTCCCGCCACCTCCGCTCCGCCCGGCCGGCGGCTCCCTCGCCGGCGCCCAAGCAGATTCCAGATCTGGAGAGTCTAGATCTGGATCTGTCGCTAGTTGACTTCCCGCCGCTGCCGCGCCAGGAGCTTCCCCCAGCGGATCCGGCTGTGGCGCCTTTGCTGCCGCTCCAATCGCTGCGAGTTGGGGAGCTTCTGCTGCGGATGCCGTCGGAGTCCGCTGCCGCCGTTGCCGGGGTTGAACCAGAGAGGCTGAGCTCGCGTGCGAGCGAGGAGGGAGTGGCTCGCGTGGGGCCCAGCCAGGCCCAGGAGCCGGCTCAGGTGAGGGCCCTGCATGAGCTGCAGGGTCCCAAGCCCACCCAGGGCGGTCAGGCCATTCAAAGCCCGGCCTTTTCCGGCCCAGTTAGGCGGCCGGATGCCCGCCAGGTGGCCTCTCATCGGACGGTCCAGACTACTCCCTCGGTCTCTCCGTCTCCCGTAGTACTTAAGTGGGGGTGTTGCAAGAAGCAAACCCTAGCCCCCATTTTCCCCGCCTCCGATTCAGATCTAGATCGCCTCCACCTCCTTCCTCCCGCTGTGTTTCCCCGCCCTTCTCCCCCGCGCCGCCGCATGGATCGTGGCCGTGCAGATGGCCGCGCCGCGAACAAGCGGCCGTTCTCTGAGATCGACAACGGGGTGGACCGCTCCTATGAGGAATCCCTCCGCAAGCAGTTGGAGAGAGAGCAAGAGAAGAACATCCGCCGCCTTCAGGAGCAAGAGAGGGCAGTGCAGTGGCGTGACCGAGTCCCCATGGCAGAGCGCTATGGGCCGGGTCAGTCCTCGCGCGCGTATGCTCAGAGCAAGCAGCGCCCCCCTTCCCCCAGCAGCGTAGGAAGAAAGTGTCCAGGAAACCCCAGCCCAAGCATCAGCCATCGGAGCCAACCCCTCCGCTCCCTTCGGGAGGTTCTTCCCCGACGGAGGCGCCAAGTCAGGCCAAGAAGAAGAACATCATGTGCTTCAAGTGTGGCTCCGACGGCCATTATCAGTCAGGCTGCACCGCCCCCCCCCCCCCCCCCCATTTTGCAAGTTGTGCAATTCTGAGGGTCATGCTACGGGTATGTGCCTCATGCTACCCAAGCAGCCTGAGCTCAAGTATTATGGGTTCGCGATTGAAGGCGCGAGTTTCTTCGCGATGGACTTCCCGATCACTGAGGAGCTTACCTGGTCTGACAACTCTGCCATCATCAAGACCTCAGACCGGTTGGCGACCCCCCAAATCATTGCAGATGGCTTGAAAAAACTGGTGGATGAGTCTTGGGATTGGAATGTCATCCTAGTGGGGGAGGGCGAGTTCTCGGTTGTGTTCCCAGACAGCGCCAGCCTCCGCTTGAGCAAAAACGCCACTGGCCTCACCCTTCCAGTCGGCAACATCAGCTTTGTCATCCAAGAAAAGGCCCCGGGGCCTCTGCCGGTGGATGATCTGAAGCCAGTGTGGCTGCATCTCCGTGGCGTGCCGCCCCAGCTCAGATTTGAAGACAAGATGATGGCGGCGCTCGAGATGGTGGGCAAGCCAGTCCTGGTGGACGCGCTGTCTCTCATCAAGGATGAAGACCTTCTAGTGAAAGTTCTGTCCCCTGCCCCCCTCAAGCTTAAAACCACCATAAAGCTCTTTGTCAATGGGGAGGGCTTCCCGATCCAGATTTTTCCGGATCTGGACAGGGCCACAAAGGCCTCAAATCTGCCCCCTCCCCCGCCCAAAGACCCCAAGAGCAAGGACGCGCAGGATGAGGATGGCAATGAGTCTGAAGAACATTGGAAGAGGAAGAAGGACAAGTCTGAAGACCCTCCGGCGAAAAAAACGGCTCCCAGGGTGGGAAGTCCATGACTAGCTTGGGCCAGAAGGCTCAGATGGGTCAGCCGCTAATCTTTGGGGCCTCTGCGCTCCCTACCCAGCCCGTTCAGGTCCCAAGTTGAAGAAGAAGCCAGGAATCAAACCGCCTCGCCAGCCAGCCTCTCCGCCCTCGTCTTCCCCCTCCTTCAAGAAGGCGCGCTCTGCTCCGCCGCCTGTCCGCAAAGAAGTTACCAGACTGCTCATCAACGAGTTTGGCTCTAATCTGGATGATGTGGAGGAGATTTACAGTGCGTTGTCTCCGCTGCATCAGTCCTCAGTCCCCGTCTGCTGACGGTCCCTTCTCGCCGATCTCGGCTTCTTCCCTGGGAGATTCCTCTTCAGAGGATGGAGAACGGGTTAAAATCCCTCACTTCTCCCCGTGCAAGGCAAGCAAGCTCCCTGAGGAAGTCCGCTCGGAAATCGGGTGGCAGAGCCCAGCGGCGTGGGATTTTGACTCTGAGACTCTGGCTGAGAGAAGCGCCAAGCTCAAAGCAAACAAGCTGATGTCCCCGCCAGCCAAGACCCCAGCTTCCTCGTCATCACTCAGGAAGAAAGCGTCATCCTCCAAGGCTCAGAAGAGCACGAGCGCCGCCCCCTCCCCGCCTTCGTCTGCTAAGCGTCGCAGCGCCCGGGGCAAGGGCGCTGACGCAGAGCCGGTCCTCCAGAAGGCGGTGCGCCGCGCTGCGGCCAAGAATTCCCTAGGTACGATAGTACCTGCTTCTCTGTCTGATTTTGTTGCTTTCTCTGGAGTTTCCGATTCGCATCTTCTCTCTGTCGTTTCCGATTCTGGTTTGGTTTTGGCTGGCATGTCCTCTCCATCCGAGCTTCTTTCTGTTCACCGAGCCAAAGAACAAGCGCAGGCTACCTTGGCTCAAGCGCGGCGGCGGCTGCGGCTGCTAAGAAAGCCGTAGAGTCAACTCCCTCTCTCGCAGCCAGCGTGGCTACTGAGGGGTGTCCGTCTTCTGCTTCCCTCGACTCAGAAATCCCCTTGCCCCCCTTTCTCCTCTCAAACGTAAACGCGCTGCGAGATCTTCTGCAGCGGCGCTCCCCTTGCGACCTAACCTCCGCTCTACACCTGCCCGCCTAGCACGGAAGACCACTTCTCTGTCTAAATGAGGGCTGGGGGGTGGAATATGAGAGGCTTTGGCCAGAGTGGCCATCGCGCTCAGTTGAAAGAGTACATGAAGTCTGAACGCCTAGATATTATCTTTGTCCAAGAAACTATTAGACAGGATTTTGCTGATCACGAACTTAGGAATCTAGAAGGAAACGATAAATTCTTCTGGCACTGGCTCCCCGCTTCGGGTCACTACGGCGGTTGCTTGCTTGGGGTCAGGGACAACACCTTAGAGGTAGGTGCTATCGACCAGGGAACGTTTTTCTTGGCTGCCTCCATCTGCCATCGAGCGTCCAAGTTCGTGATTGATTTCATAGGTGTCTACGGTCCGGCGGATCATGCCCGTTCGCCTGCCTTCCTCGAAGAGCTCGAGCGGAAGGTGACGGCTTGCCGCTTCCCTGTGATGATTAGTGGTGACTTCAATCTCATCCGTGGGCCTAGAGACAAGAACAACGCGAACAGACTGCATCGCTCGGCTTTCTCTGCGCAAAATTAACCGTTCAGGGGCCAATTATACCTGGACCAATAAACAACTTAACCCTGTCAGAAGTGTTCTCGACAGGGTCCTAGTCTCGACAGCGTGGGATGCTCAGTTCCCCCTCGCTACCCTAAGGGCCGAAACGCGTATAGGGTCTGATCACACGCCTCTCACGCTGGACATAGGAGAAGATTCCCTCCTCCTAGATCGAATCGCTTCTTCTTTGAAGTAGGTTCGCTTCAGGTTCCCGGCTTCCAAGACTTGGTAAAAACCAAATGGTTTGAGCTTCATGAGGCAGAGTTGCCTGCAGGGACCCGCTGGACCTCTGGCATTGGCTGGCGTCAGGCCTCCGTTCCTACCTCAAGGGCTGGGGAGCTAACCTAGGGAGAGACTCTAAAATTCAGAAATCGGCCATTCTTGCCGATATCCAAGAGTTGGATAGGCGAGCGGACTCCGTCGGTTTAGATGAGGATGTTTGGGCCCTTAGGTATCACCTTGAGGACCAGCTGATCCATCTCCTCAACTTAGAAGAGGAGTACTGGCGCCAGCGTGGTCGCCGCGACTGGCTCTTAGAAGGAGACTCGAACACCAAATTCTTCCACGCTTTTGCTAATGGAAGGAGACGTAAGTGTTTGATTACCAGTCTTGTCACGTCGGAGGGACCGGTAAGTGATAAATTGGGCTTACAAGAACACATCTATAAGTTCTATCTCGAACTTTTTGCATCGGATTCATTTCAGCTTCTCTCTCTCCACCGTGATTTCTAGGACTTGGAGCAGCGTGCTTCTGAGGAGGAAAACTTAGCGATGTACCTATCGTTCACCGCGGATGAACTAGACCAGGTTCTTAAAGATATGAAGACAGACACGGCGCCTGGCCCAGATGGGCTGCCGGTGGCCTTCTTCAAAGCTTTCTGGCATGTTGTTAAACTTCTGGTCCTCCATATCCTCAACGGCTTTTCCCTAGGTATGCTGGATGTTTCCAGGCTTAACTTGGGTATTATATCGCTCATCCCCAAAGTTGTTGGGGCTGATTCGATTAAACAGTTCAGACCGATCGCTCTCATCAACGTGATTTTTAAGATCATTTCTAAAGCGTATGCGATGCGACTTGCTCCGATAGCGCATCGGATCATTGCTCCCTCTCAGTCCGCTTTCATTAAAGGTAGAGTTCTCCACGAAGGAGCGCTTGCTCTCCATGAAATTATGCATGAACTCAAGGTGACCAACGCCCCTGCAGTTATTCTCAAATTAGATTTTGAGAAGGCTTATGACAGGGTTAGTTGGCACTTCCTTAGGGAAGTGCTTTGTAGGAAGGGTTTCCATTCGGGAACAGTCCACCGCCTTATACAGTTGGTATCAGGCGGCCAGACGGCAATAAAAGGGGTGTTAGACAAGGTGATCCTTGCTCTCCTCTGCTTTTTAACTTTATGGCAGATTCGTTAGCCAGGATGTTCGACCGTGCTAGTGCAGCAGGTCACCTCCATGGGGTGGTCCCTCATCTCATCGAAGGTGGAGTGGCGCACCTTCAGTATGCTGATGATACTATCTTCCTAGTTAGAAACTCTTCGTCTGACCTGATGAACTTGAAGGCCCTCCTGCTTTGCTTTGAGATCATATCAGGCCTAAAAATTAACTTCTTGAAGAGCGAGGTCGTTGTCATGGGGGCTACGGCTCAGGAGCAAGTCAGAGTGGCAAACCTGCTTAACAGTAAAACAGGCTCCTTTCCGTTTACTTATCTGTTCCGTTTACTTATCTGGGCCTTCCTATGGCAGACCGCAAACTTACCTTGTCAGATTGGGAACCTCTTGTGGGGGTGGTGAGACATCGAAATGAACCATGGCAGGGGCGTTTCATGTCCTCGGCCGCCAGACTTACCCTGACTAACTTCTCCCTAGCTAGCCTTCCGCTTCATGCCATGAGCCTGTTTCTTCTGGGGGATGGTACCCACGCAGGGTTTAGAAAGCACATGTCGCGTTTCTTTTGGGACAGTAAGTACCACCTAGTGAGGTGGGAAGATCTGTGCAGACCCAAAGACCAGGGCGGTCTTGGGATCACCTGTACGAAAACAATGAATATAGCACTGATGACTAAATGGGTGTGGAAAATTTTGACGGATAGAGACCCAAAATCCCTTTGGCTCAGGCTGCTTCATGCCAAGTATCAGAATGCCGAAATCCTCTTCTCATCTACGGCTGAAGGAGGATCCCAATTTTGGCATAATTTACATAAAATCAAACACTTCTTCAAGTTGGGAGCAAGATACTCTCTTTGTATGGGAGATTCTATTTTATTCTGGCAAGACTGGTGGACGGGGGAGAGCCCTCTGTGCACCCGTTTTCCTCGTCTGTTCGAGATTGCTTTGAGACTAGAGATGAGTGTCGCTCAAGCCCATGATGGCCAGGGTTGGCGCCTTGCTTTCAGGCGCACCTTGGTGGAAGCTGAACTGGTGCAGTGGCACCTGTTATTTGCTGAGTTAGAAGAGCAGGTTCCGTCAGGGGAGAGGGACTCGGTTTCTTGGGCCCTTGAACCCTCTGGCCAATTCTCGGTGGCGTCTCTCTATCGCAAGATCCTGCATACCACAGACTGCCCTGTGCCAAAGTTTGTTTGGCGGCTAAAATCCCGCAAAAAATCAAGATCTTTCTTTGGTTGTTAGCTAGGGGCCGGCTTCCAGCGGGTGATCAACTTTGCATTCGCCAGGGTCCTTCCGATGGTTTCTGTGCTCTTTGTGGTTCTTGGGAAGATTCCAATCATATCTTTTTTGAATGTGTTTTTGCTAAGTTGCTTTGGAGCGGTTTTTGGAAGATTTTAGAGGTTAAGTGGGATCCTCAATCTTTTGATCATTTTTGGGCTTTACTTCTGCCCTGGAGAACAAGGCAAGGAAGCTAGTGTGGCTTCTGTTTGCTGCCCAATGCTGGGCTCTCTGGAATATTCGTAACAAATTTTCTATTGAAGCTTCTTTTCCTAACCAAGCTGTTGACTGCTTTTACAAAATTGGCATTCTTCTTCAGCAATGGCGCCCTCTCTCAAAGCATAAAGACTGGGAGCACATCGATGGGATGGTCGCCAACCTTCAAAGCCTTTACCGCGACTCCAGATCGACGCCTCCTCCAGCCGCAAGGACTTCATAGTTTATCTAGTTGCTAGGTTCGTTTTGTCTTAGTCTTTCTAGTTGGATCTTGCTACTCTTGTCCGGTTCAGTGCGAACTGTGATCATTCGGCCCAGGGGCTTCTATGTTGTAATCGTATGTTGCTGTAAACTTCGTCCTGTGAACTCGTCAGGCTTTATTAATTTAAAGTCGGGCACGTGTGCCTTTTATCTAAAAAAAATAGTACTCCTTGAAACGTTCCTTGTAGCTAGATTACATCTTTGGAGTACATCTCTGAAGATAAACGCTTGGAGTACATCTTTGAAGATAAATGGTTCCTTGTCACCTTGAAACGGTCTAGTAGCTAGATTACATGCTGAACATAGTGAGGCAATATGGAAGGAGGAAAATGAATGCATGGGGAACACGCAGGTAGTATACGTGCATGTGCATGTGCATGTGCATGTGCATGTGCATGCTGCCGGACTTGTACGGGGTCCGCGTGCGAGCCTCCTTGTTTGACTATGGCGCCACACCTCCAAGCATCGGTTCTGCGCTCTCATCGAAACTTGTTTTGTTTTTTTCAGTGTGGCTATCTGGCAAATACATATACTCCTACCATCGTTAACACATAAACACCATTTTTATGACGTGTTTCATTTAGTTAAGATAAGCCTTGACCAATAATTACCTTTCTTACTATGCGAATCAAAAATGGACTGTGCTATCAAGGGCACGTGCCCCAGATTAGTTTTTCGTGGACACGAACGTGGATAGTGTTGTAAGGGCACGAGCAGCCGAGGCGTCGGAGACGGTGGTCTCAGCCCCTCCACATAGGCTCGTAGCAGTGAAACCACATGTGCATGCATTTTTCATCTAACAGAGGCAGTAGCATGTAGAACCCATCCTGCTCTCTCTCCCCCCATTATTTATCAACTTTCCCCAGCTTCACGCATGCAAAAGAATCAGGCAAACAAGACCGGCTCTCTCTTTTCCATCTCTTTCTTACTTTTTCCTCTCTTTTCTGCTCGGGGAGGCGGTCTCTTCTGCAGGAGTCACCTGTCACCTGCAGAGCACTACCAGTACAGAAACGTGGCATCAAAGCCTGGCATCCGAGCCTAGCTGGCTCTGACAGAGCAGTAGGTTGAACCGACCCGCTGGGCATGCCCTAAGTATGCCATGCATGCATGCAGCCACATAGATTCCTTTTGCTTTTCAAACTTTAAAATGATTTATCTCTTGAACCGTAAATCATAATTCAGATCCGTTTTCACGGTTGGCTTTATGGTGACGAGATCTTTAAAACTAGATCCCACATTCATATGTTTTGACAACTTTTTTTTCTGACCTAGTTGCCAGATTACACTCACTTAGTCACCAGGTACCGATAAGTTAGTTACCAGGTTAAAACCAAATGGTTACCATGCTCTTCAAACTTCTCTCTTCATCAACTTAACCCTTTGATGACGGTAATTACGAATTTTACGTATTTAGAGGTGATCAAATACTCACTCTTTGAACGTGTAGATCGTGAATATCACATAAAACATGTAAAAATTGCCTGGTAACTATGTGTTATTTAGGTGATTACTGTTAATCACAAATATGGTAACTACAGTATTATAACCTGGCAACTGACAACGAAAAAAAAAGTTCGTCAAAACATATTAAGATGGGATCTTGTTTCAAAGTACTCGTCGAAACAAAACCAACGGTGAAAACCGATCGTCAATTGGATTTTCGGTTCAAGAGATAATTTATTTTGAAATTTTGGTTGTGGAAAGATTCTTACATGCATGCGTTGGTCAGGTTCCAGTATATGTTCACCCGCCGGACGGATGTTCGTGGTAGGGTACGTCTCCTAACTAGATTAATCGATCAAAAATACAATGATAACAAAGTACTTTCCAAAATGAATCCAGTGATACAAATTTCATCTCATGTAACCTTGTTGGAAAAACTAGGAAGAATGGGTGTTTTTTCCGTAGTGGCGCTTGGCAAAGATGGCGTTCGGTAGAGTAGGGAAATGCGAGGTGGGTCATTTGGTGCTCAACGACAAAAGCATGCCACGCGTCCCCTGCCGCCAAGCCAAATGCATAAATGATGTCACCGAGAAAATTACCGAGTTCCATGTGAACGATAGCTAGAAAATACTTTTTTATGTTACAGGGTACTTGGTAGTATTATTATTATTTATTTATTTTCCTTACTTTTATTGAAAATTGAGTTTCAAAATATGTTTGGTTGTCCTACTTCTGAGGTCTTATTCTTTTTTGTTTTCCAGCCTCTTTTTTCTTGTGACAGGGCGCTTTATCCCCTTGTTTATTTCCCAAATCCATATCACAAAGGCACAAACACTACTCTTGTAAGAACTAGTGCTTTTTTTTTTGGATTTTTCGAATTTTTGTGACCTACATTAAAACTAACAAAAATACTTTGCAACATGTAACATGTATTTCTAAAAAAAGAAAGCCATTTCTTACAATTTGGAACTATGTAAGAAACACTGAAAAATCCGAAGAAAACACACTTGTAGGCAAATACCCATAAAAACATACAACAACTCACTGTCTTTTTTCACAACAAAATCCCACAACTTTAATACTTTTTTTTCAATAAAGACAACTTTAAAACTTATACAGCATTGAATAAATGGCGAAAAAAACTTTGCACGCAGGTGGCGCTAGAGATAGGTGCTTTTTTTTTTTGAGCGTAACTAGAGATAGGTGCTATGATGTTTTTTTTTTAATAGATTTGATAGGTGCCATGATGTGCTCCTGGGTTCTTTTTACGCTTGAAAACTGGGCCAGAAAATGACTTGCTTACCGGGCCCTGCGCATTTGGATGCATTTATATCCCAACGGTGCATTTGGTATGGTTGTCGTCGTGGACACGACCTCTTCAACGTTACTGAATATGTTCTGTTTCCTAAAACCAAAAAAAAAATGTTCTATTTCCCGTAAAAAAAGGAATATGTTCTGTGCAATCAACATGCTACACAAGTCTTTGTCGCAGCGAAACTTCTGAGTCTGTACCAGGCAAGAAATTATTAAATCATGTTCCTTGTAGGTCTTTAGTGTGTTGACTTTGGGTTATGAGTAAACAGAAGTTTGAGAAGTATAACTTCACAAATAAGCAAGCGCGGATGAACCAAACAATCACATTAGAGGGTCAATTCAGGATCTCCAACCGGTAAGCTATTTGTAAATAATTAAGAAACTTATTTTGCAAGTAGGCATATCTATATGTAAGGTGAAATGTCCTTTGTTTGACAACTGGTTACTCCTGTTGCTTTCTCGTTGGGGGTTGATGAACCTGAAGATCTGTTGCCTAAGATTAGACATGTATACTTATACATCAGTCAAGTCAATGGGGGAGCACCAGGGAAGCTGCTCGTAAGGAGTAAAGAATTTTATTGTGCAAGTTGCACTAATATTTTTCATGTACTGCACCCTGTTATTTGCAGTACTGGGATTAGATTCAGTGAATCTGAACATAGGCCTATGGTCAGACCTGTATCACATCACATGGATCCTCCAGTGAGATTCTTTTTATGTATAAATGGCTTGGAATCAAGTCAACAACGCGTTATTGTGCAAACAGCAACGCGTTATCTCCAGTTGTTAAAAGTTGGAGCTGCTGGATGGGATCCGATCCTCTCATCGCCAAGCTAGGAGCAATCAGCTCCATCATCCCCTTCCATCTGAATTCTCCTGCAGGTTAGTAATAGTAGTACAGGTACATAGATTTAGTTGGCAACTTGACATGGTTCCAGTCTTTGCTCCTTCCAAAGAAAAAGTTGAGTATTGTGAATGATTAAGCATATTCTCTCGACTTAGGCTAATTTTTTTTCTGTTTCAGGAAGAAGAGATAAGCTCAGATGGCAGATAAAAGTAGCATGGATCTGAAACTCCATGAGATTGAAACTATTACAAATAATTTTTCAGTGGATCAAATGGTTGGCAGTGGGGGGTATGGAGATGTTTAAAAGGTACGGTTTCTCAGATTAACAATTCCGCCGCTGCAGGTTATGAACTCTCTCATGCTAATAGGGGATTTGTCAGGCGATGTATAAAGGGGAAGATATTGCCGTGAAGAAACTTCACTCCTTGCAAGGACTCGATGATAAGCAATTTCATAGGGAACTTCTTAACCTGACCAAGGTATCTCACAAAAATGTTGTGCGGCTGATTAGATACTGCTACGAAAGTCGGAGTAAATACCATAAGCACAAAGAGGAGACTATTTGGGCGACAGGAATAGAGCGAGTTCTCTGCTTCGAATACATGCAGGGCGGAAGCCTCGAAACACATATTGGAGGTATTATAAAACACTCAAAGATAAATGATTCAGTAGCTTATTTATCAGGAATATGCCCATCTTCTCTCTTGATGTTTCTTTTTCAATTGCAGATGAATCTTGTGGGCTTGACTGGCCCGCATGTTACAACATTATAAGAGGGACATGTGAGGGATTAAATCACCTTCATAGTGCTTCCGAAAAACCTATTTTCCATTTAGACATAAAGCCTGCTAATATATTGTTGGATAAGAACATGAACCCCAAAATTGGTGATCTTGGTTTGTCAAGAGTTTTTGCTTCATCAAAGACACATCAGACAGAGGTTCTCCAAGGAACAGCCTAAGTTGATGTTCATGTTCGAAGCCGCTTATTATTAATAATTTTTCAGCGTAGTTGTGCACTAACGATAACAATATATGCGATGCTTATGATATTATGCAGCGGGTACATGCCACCGGAATACGTAGAACGTCGATTGATATCAAACAAGTTTGACGTGTTTAGTTTTGGCGTCATAATTATAAAGATGGTGGCTGGAAATACTGGCTATTTCAGCTATTCCGATATGTCCGCCAAGGATTTTATTAAGCTTGGAAGGAAAATCACAAAATCCTTCCTGTCTATACCATTAACAAACATAGGGCTTCCTCACAATTTATATCTATACTAGGGGACTATGCGCGGGCTCCGCCGCGCCCGTGGATTTTAACTTTTTTCGAATATGTTTTAAAAAAAATCATGTTGAATTGTGAGTATTATTTGAATTCGGAAAAGTTTGTTCTTAGAAGAATGCTGAGATTTGGAAAATTGTCCGTAAATTTTGAATGTTTTTTTCCATAAGCTACTTACTAAATATAAGAAAGTATGTTAGTTTTTTTCCAATTTTGGGAATTACGTTTTCGAAGTTATGAATTTGACAATATCGTGTAACAATATATGTGAAGTGTTTTAGATTATTAGAAGAATGGTTTACTTTAAATTTTTGTTTTGTAAATATAAAAGGTATGTTAGTTTTCTTTTCCAATTTTGTGAATTACGCTTTCGAAGTTATGAATTTGACAATATCGTGTAACAATATATATGAAGCGTTTTAGATTATTAGAAGGATGGTTTACTTTAAATTTTTGTTTTGTCGATTCAATTATGTTTGGTTGAGAAATATGCGTGAAATATGTATACTAAATTAGAATCTGTTGTTTGGAATATGTCCGATTAGTCAGCAATTTAAAAATCATATAGGTTGAGAAGTTGTTTTTTGCGTTTGTTAAGTGCGGAGATTTGAAAATCGTCTGAAATTTCGAATTATTGAAACGTGTGATTTGATTATATGTTGTAGGTAAGTGGTTTTTGCTATATTTTGTATGGCGGTTAAATTTAATTCTGGAAGTGTCCGCATCTAAAAATTGCGCTGATTCGGGGATTGGTGAAATGAAACTGGGGTTTCCGTTTTAAGATTGTCCGCATTTCGGAAATCGCTCAAATTTGGAAGTCTTCTAGTTTTTGAATAGCTCGACGCTACACAAATTTGGAAGGCATATGGAAATATGAAATTTGAATTTTGATCGTGCATATAAAAAAGGCCACGTCGACATATTTGTTTTTTTTTGTCGTCGGCGTATTTAAAATTGTTGGTCTACACTATTTAGTTTTTTTTCGAAGTTGTACGAATAATGTGGGCTACATTTTGTTGGAAAAAATGTGGGTTTGTTCTGCAAAAAAAAAAAAAAAACTGACACAGCGGGCCCGCTGTGACGTCGTGCTGACGTCACAGCGGGCGAACCCTAGCCGCGCCGCCCGCGGCGGCGTTGGGCTCGCCGGCGGCGCGCCGGCGCGCCTCCGGACGCGCGCGTGGGCGTGCCGGGTGCGCCCGGAGCCGGGCTAACCAACCTCGGCGGCGCCGCCAATTATTGGTCGCCGGAGCGGCCGTCACGGCGGCCGGACGCAGCGGGGGACGGCGGGTCAGGGCGCGGCGATTCCAGCTCGTCGACGGCGTCCCGGCGGCCGAAACGCGGCGAGGACGTCGAGGCGGCGACGGCGGATCCCGTGGCGGGCTCCAGTCGGCGCGGCGAGGGACGGCGCGGCGGCGTGCCGCGGCAGCGACGGCAGCGACGCGACGGGCGCGCGGAAGAGGAAGAGGGCAGGGGAGGTTTCGTGGCGTTTTTGCGGATAAGCCCCCCAGCTCCCCGAAAATTGCAACGGGGTCCTTTGCGGCTTTTTTTGCAAAAATGCTGCGCGAAAAATCGTGCGGACAGGCGACCGGCTGCGACCGGGGTTTTTTTTAGATAAAGAGTGTTTATTAATATCGAGAAGATATAAATTACACCAGCCTCTGCAACAACGCAATACCCAGAGCTATTACGGATGCACACAGCCGAAAGACAATAAAAAGAAGAAATAAAAAGAAAAGTCCTGCTAAAGAGTTACAGTCCTTGCAGCAGCCACACAACCACCACCAAAACAACACCTGATGTCTCATTCTTTAAAAGCAACGCCTTCAAAAAGAACAGTGCCAGGCACAACCAATTAAGGCCAGACCTTGGGTTTTCACCCTGAAGATAGTCCTCGCTCTCAAAACAATGTCTTCAGCAAGACCACTGTCAGGCACAACCAATTAAGGCCAGACCTTGGATTTTCACCATGAAAGATAGGACTTTGGACTTCACGTATGTTGTCGCCCCCACTTACATGCCGCTGCTCCAAGTCATGAAACACCAAGCCAATTCCTCAACCGCACAAGGAATCAAACCACCATTGCCAGTCCTCAGATCTCGCCTTCCATGTCATTCTCCGCCAGCACCATGGAACGAGAAAGCGTACTCCATGATATTAACAGCCAACAGAGCTTCGAAGCGCTCCCTCTGAAACCAAACGGTCAGAGAAAAACATGGGTGCGCTCGATCGAATACCATCCGTTCCAGTAATCTCCAGGCATAAGACGCCCAATGGAGTTCGTCGGCGGAGCTTTCCGAAACACGATCGTCCAGCCAGATCGATGGGGATAGGCATCCGGTAGGTCATCATCTTGGCGCGAGAAGAACCCTAAGACCACCACCATTATTCTTCAACCTCGCAAGCCCCGACGCCGCGAGGTCACTCCAGCAGGAACGGCAGAAACGACGGGGAAGACCAATGTCGAACCACCATGGCCGGCCTGGCTGGACCCGACACACCCAGATGCGAGATCGGGTGGCCAAGCCCAGATCGCCCCCAGCGGCACCGCGTCCTAGGCGCATAGCGCCAGATCCGCCGGCCGCCGCCGGCGCCCCACCACCGCCACATCGCTGCTCCGCTGGTCTCCATCCTCCTGCCATGCCGTCCGCCGCATCTCCGCCGCCCCAAACGCACCGCGCCGGCAGCCGACCACGCCCTGACACCCGGCAGCATCAGGCCCACACCCGACGAACCGGCCCGCACCAGCCCGCTGCGCGAGGGGACAATCGATCCCCGCCGCCGCCGACGCCGACCGGGGCAAAGCCCGGCCGCGCCCTGTGGCGACGGCGGCGAGGGAGGGGGAGATTGGGGAGAGGGGCTTGGCGGCGGCGGCGGAATTAGGGCACCTCCCCGTCGCCACGCGGGGGCGAGGGAGAGAGCCGAGAGATGTTGGCTGTTGATGCTCCGTCTTAAAAATTTGGGGGAGAATTTCACTTCCCGGCCTCTGCACCAACTAGGGATGCACATAGCCTTTTAAGCATGAGTATCAGGATTTTTTATCTTGGTTAATAACCAAGGCTGATCCTCAGGATAAATTGCATGAGTACCAGGAAGGCCTGGTCCTCAAGTATAAATAGGAACCTAAATTCGCGTCCCTGGGGACTTGAACCTGGGTGTTGGGTTTGTACATCCACTCCCCCAACCAGTTGAGCTAAGCTCCGGGGTTACCGGGGCGACGTGGCCCGACGCCATTGGAAGAAAATCGTGTTGCTACAGTGTCCCGCGGGCTGGGGCGACGTGGGCAAATCTTGCGCGTCCGTTGGACGGGATCGGACGGTCAGGAATTAAAAGCGACGTGGACACGCGGACGGGCTGCGGATTCCTCCGTCTTTATATATAGTAGGATTTATTATGCCATTTTTGGATGCAGGTAACTGAAAACTGGACGAAAAGGTTGCAGGCAATGCCAAGACCATATCCATCACACGAAATAGACATCCTACGGGTGAACAGGTGCGCTGAGATTGCGTTAAGGTGTGTTGACAAGGACAGAGCAAAAAGGCCTTGTATTCAGGATATTGTCCAAGAACTGGAGGACCTAGAACTGGAAGCTGAGATTAAGAAAATGTCACTGACTTCTGCTCTGTCAAATGACAAAACTGTCCAGGTATGTTCTGAAACCTCTGTTTTACTTTCTTATGTGTAATTATTTTGGAGGGTCAGTCGCATCAGTTAAATCTCGTATTCTTTCTTTGCAGAGAAGCTGCGACTCCAATGCTGTCTCAGTGGATCCGACACTGGAGCTCCGGTTCCTCTTCGAGCCGAGGAAGGAGGCGTCAACCTGCGTGCAGATAA
Organism: Poa pratensis; assembly: GCA_947311845.1. Lineage (NCBI taxonomy): Eukaryota > Viridiplantae > Streptophyta > Magnoliopsida > Poales > Poaceae > Poa > Poa pratensis. The sequence goes on along the minus strand of CAMZMU010000063.1, from coordinate 137,005,558 downwards.
CCAACAAGACGGATGGCTTCATCGTGTTCGATGTAAATATCAACCCAAGCAAGTACCGTGTGCAGCCAAGCAGAGGGACCATGCCACCGTGCTCGAGGTGTTACATTGTCGTGACCATGGAAGCACAGGCGAAGGCACCACCCAACATGTGGTGCCCCGACATGCTCCTCGTGCAGAGCACCGGCATCACACAACAACAGGCATCTGATCTTGATGGGATCGATTATCATGAATTGTTCGATACGGCCATGGCGGAGAGGGTGTTGGATGTGGTGAAACTACCCATTGTGTATGTTACATTGGACCAATAGTCTCAATAAGATCTGGGAACCTTTGGTGTTTTGTTCTTTTTAGGCCCTTCATCTTTTTTCCAATCATCTGCTCCACATATGTATAATGTGTTGGAAAATTCAGACGATTCTTGATTTGATTCAGATAATATCATTTGTTTTGTGCCATATGTTGGCCAAAGTGTGATCTTTTTGAGGTTTAGTTCTTTCTTTGATTATACAGTCTAGCAGTAATTGGCTGCTACATGCATTTTCTTGTTTAACAACTGATAAATGTCTGATTGAAGTTCAGAAGACATAATCCTAACAAGAAAACAGTTCAGAGGTCCTTCAATCAGTGAAAGATCAATTTACTAATTAAGTTTGCAGTAATCTAAAGTCTATGAGTAGGATTTAAAAAGAAATTAGTAGTAAGGTAACTATTTTATCCGTTTGACACAATCCACGTTGGAGAGATCTAAAATTCCATTCACGCGCTTCGCCGTTGCCGTACGTAATCAGTGGATTATTTTAGCATGAAGCAGGTCTACATTTAGTGTAATAATCAGATTTTACTGATCAGGCATCTCCAGCATTGTCGAGGTATAGATTGCCAATTGCAAATTAATGAGACTATTCTACAATTGTTCTATCTGTAATGTAACAATTTGGGTTGTTTGCCTATATGCTGTTATCTCAGGTGGCTCGCACCATCAGTTTGTTTGTGATTTGGTTCTGCGCTTGTAGTTTTCTCGTACAGGTTGAAAGTTTCGATAGGACAAGGTCAGTAAAGCATCAAATCACTGGTGTGAAGGAGGCAGCATACCTGACTTAATAAAAGAGAATGTAAAAAACTGTAAGGCATCAAAACTGTACAGGTATGAAGGGGGCAGCATACGTGGCTTAATAATATCAGCGTCTCATTCTTCTACATGATGATGTTCATCATTCCAGCTGTTACAGAGAAGAAAAATTAACAAGCAGAGTAGCAATGTGAGTATGCTGATAAACCTGAAACTCAATCATAAAAAGACACCATGGAGCATTTTCTGGATCTGAATATAGACTTGCAAATTCCAGAGTAGAACATTCCAAATAAAAAAGGATCAGAAAATCGTCAAACATGTTATCCTTACAACAATAGAACCATCAGCTGGTTGGTAAGTATGTTCTGGAACTCTACATACAAACTAAAGCATTAATGGTGGATCTTACATAGCAGGACAACATACACTTCATTTTAATCTTCAGCAACACAAACACAAAGACTATGTTACACAGCTAACTTAGCAATCAAGAGATGTTGGTCACTACATCTGCGAATCTCATCTTAAGCTGTTACGTACACAACAAACGTATATAGCATCTCAAGCCGTCTTCTTTGCTTTCTTGTCCTCCCACTCCTTGCGATTCGCGTAGATCAGCTTCTGTACACTGGCATGGAACCCAGGATATGGTTCATACCCACAAAGCTTATCAAGAACCTGAAGGAAAGGACAAGATTATCGTGACTCGTCAGCTGGTCGATCATCAGGGGAGTGGTCACGATGCTGGCTGAATATTTACTCACCTCTAGAAGCACAAAGTATGGGCCCATCAACAAAGCCTGGACAAGATTGTCAAGTAGAGCAGGTGCCCGCTTCTACAATCAGATCAACCGTCAGACATAACCAAGAATTTTATACAACTAGTACTGATTATCTCTTAATACTAATACCATGGTACGTAGAGACTTGCCTCGTAGACTCCATGCCCAATGAACTGCATAGTCCAACAAAACAGCTGCGCTACTAGTACCACCTGCGGACAATCAAAAACCCGTCTTAATCCAACAAAGGTATAATAGGGAGATCGCCAAAAACAAGCTCAATCAAAGAAACAAGTCAAAAGGGTGACCTTGCATCCAATCGAGAAGCCGAGGTGGGCAGCAAGGGCAGCGCTGATAGCCCAGCAGACTAAGCAGAGCAGAGCAGCGAGGGCGCCCGAGCGGCGGTCGAGAGAGACGTAGAAGGCCCCGTAGACCGCTGCGCCGACCGCGGCGGAGTGTGGGAACGGAGCGGTGAGGTGGAGGAGCAGGAGTGCCGTGAGGAAGATGGGCCAGACGAAGAGCTCGTGAATGAACACGTTTGACGGGTTGCTGTGGTACGCTCCGTAGAAGGCGAAGTGCCGCTCCAGGTCGAGGATGCCGCCGCCGCCGCGAGGCATCGTCGCCGCCAGGTTGCTCAGGGTTTGCTGTGAACACGAGGGGAATTGTCAGTTATTGTGCAGAGGCTGTCACTTGTTGTGGGAAAACAAAGACATGTATTGTCATTGGTAGTATTTTGGCCACATCCCTGGGTTACAACATTGTGGGAAAACAAAGACGTCACCTAGATTTGTTTGGTTCTGGGCTCAGATGTAGTTCAGACAGAAAGATGTGCAGTGATGCATTGATCTTTGTGATGCCAAATGAATGTCTCACATGCCTGAATTATCCACCATTTTCAGCATAGAGTGTGTGTTTCAGTACTCACGCATGTACAGGAGCACAAAGTTGTGGCTTCGAATTGATTTAGTTTTCGACAGAACACCCGCCACTTTGTTTGAAGTAGCCTAATGTTTTGGTCCAGCAGAATTTGTGGCTGCCATTTTTGTGAATGAATCAGGGGGCTGGACTTCCAAGACGAGGTAGCAGCAACTGGAAGCCAGCTCACACAACAGGGTCGCGAAGATGGTAGTACCATATGTAGCTTCACTCGGACCAAGAGGAAGAATCGATTAACTTGGAATTGTGGATTGAATTGGGGTGTGAAAAATATCTAGAGCAGAAACATTAGGAACGTGCTACCTAAACCATCATACAGACAGCAGATCCAAAATTAGAGCAAAAACTAGTGAGGTCTGCTCCTGAGAGGCAAAACGGCTGGATAGCGGCTATGAAGGGTCCAGGACTAGGAGGTAGGCCGGCGCGCGGATGCTCCGGTGGCCGGCCAAATCTGGGCGACCAGCGGCGGCGTAAGGGTGGGAGCGTGACGGCAGGTTGAGGCGTCGGGGGAGAGAGAGAGAGCATGGCGGCAGTGTGGCCGGAGAGAGGAGGAGGTTAGAGGCAGTGACGGCAGGTTTTGGTCCAGCATGAAAAAAGACATCGAATGTCATTGGTAGATTTTGGCCACATCCCTGGTTTACATCTGTTATCGGTTCAGATGTACTAGTTGAGAGTTTCATACAGAAAGATATGTGGTGATGTGTATCCATTTGTCTGGATGCCAGGTGAATGTCTCACTTGCCTGCATTATTTCACGGTTTCAGCATGGCACTTGAGTACTCATGCATGTTTCGACTTAACACCCCATGTACATGTACAAAAACTTGTGGCTTCGAATCGATATAGTTTTCGACAGAACACCCGCCACTTTGTTTGAAGTAGCCTAATGTTTTGGTCCAGCAGAATTTGTGGCTTATTTTTCTGCCATTTTTGTGAATGAATCGGAGGGCTGGACTTCCAAGCAGCAACTGGAAGCCAGCTCACACCACTGGGTCGCGAAGATGGTAGCTTCACTCGGACCAAGAGGAAGAATCGATTACCTTGTACTGTATAAGATTATCTGAGCAATGTTGCTGATGCAGGTATTCATTCATGTGGAGAAGTGAATTAGAGTGTGAAAAATAAGTCTATAAAGTTTCACCATGGCAACTGTGAACTGAATTGGGGTGTGAAAAATAACTAGAGCAGAAAAATTAGGAACGTGCTACCTAAATCATCATACATACAGCAGATCCAAAATTAGAGCAAAAACTAGTGAGGTCTGCTCCTGAGAAGCAAAACGGCTGGATAGCGGCAAGGAAGGGGCCGGGAGTCCAGGATTGCTCCGGTGGCCGGCCGGGCCGATCTGAGCGACCAGCGGCGGCATGAGGGTTGGAGCGTGACGGCAGGTTGAGGCGTCGGGGGAGAGAGAGGATGACGGAGAGAGGAGCTCTGAGGTTAGAGGGCTGACCTGCACCGGCGCCGTCGACCTTGAATTCTCGCTGCCGGCTGCTCTTGGTCACCGGACCTCTATTATTTGCCAGTCCTTACAATTTGCCCTGTTTTTTCTTTTGTACAGATTTATTATTATTCTTAACTCCAAAATACGTTCTAAATACTACTGCATATGCTACCTGGTCGGGCTGATCAAACGATGATGGGATTTACCGAACCAAGTTTGATCGATGTCAGGCCCCTCCTGACAATCGATCTATTGGATCGTCTTGTTCCCTTGCACAGCGGAGCGGAAACAGAGGAACTGGTCAACGGCTGTTTCTCCTCATCTGGACGAGGGGAACGAGAAGTACAGGAGTACTCCCTCCGTGGCAAAATAACTGTCTCATATTTGTCAAAAAAAAGACACTTATTTTGAGACGAAGGGAGTACTATATTTAGAACTTATTTTGAAGTTAAGAATAACAATGAAGGATAAGGGATAATAATGAAGGATAAGGGAGTGACTATCCAGCAACTAGCTGTTTTATAATTTAGAAACAGATACATTTTCTAACCAATAGAGATTTGACAGCTGTTAGGCCACATATTTTCTAACCAATAGAGATTTTACAGTTGTTAGGCCGAAACTAAAGACAACATGACTGTTTCATTTCCACTGAAACAGACACTTTTTTCCCCAGTTTTGAGTCAGCCCAGTGCTAATCTTATCCCGCTCGGTTTCTTACTCCTCACTTCATTCAACTAACACAAAACGCTCAGAACAACGAAACATGTCATCTTCTATAGCACGATAAGCACTCCTACGACCTCGACCAGCTCCACAGTCCACCCTAGTTTCAGAGGTTCAATCTCATTCGAATGTTGAGGATTCAAGAATGAGATACTGGAAACACGAACGTATGTACTAGAGAGATTAAACCTATAAATGCTACTACACTACCCGGCCTCCCAGCCAATCCGTACGAGGCAGCTTATCCTGGTGATTTTTTCTCTCGCTTTTCACCACAGCCGTCGGATGTTGCGAATTATTTTTTTCACTTCTTCACTCGCTGCAACGGTCGCTAATGAATGGGGCACACTATGCCTAGGCCCGCTTGGCGGTGAGAAATTGAGTGCTTCGCTAGGTCTCGTCAGTATCGGCGAGTTGGTCAGCTTGATTGGTGGACAACGCCTGCCCGAGGAGGGTAAATCTTAGCCCCCAATCCTCGAGCCCTAAGGGGTCCCACCCGAACAAGCAGGGTTTCAGGTCTCAAAAACACCCGCTGGAGGGTATGACTAAGAAAAAGACTCCCTTTTTAAAGTGCACTCCAGCCTTGCGAGCGTGCCACGTGGTGGTGCTATGGGTTTAGAAGAAACGAATTTGCTCTCTACCATCGATCAACGTACGCAAGATGCCGATCAAAGCCGCCACCATGTGCTGCGCGTACGCACGTACCTTCCTGGCCGTCACTTCACAAATTTCTCACCCAATCTAAAACTTGCAACTACACAAAAAGATTAAACAAAATCAGGAGCATCCAGGGTCGCCTAGTCGTTGGGCTTGGAAGCGTCCCCTCTGTCCAATCTTGATGCTCCGATGAGAGAGAAGATCTACCCGGGATCGAGATGGAGGCAGACAGATGCACTGTTGGCTATGTGTGTTCGTTGAACCAAGGCTGAGCTGTAACATCCCAGATTTTTGGAATGTTTTAAAAATCACTAAAAATCGAAACTTTTGTTTAAAATAAAAACAAACTACTCAAAATGATATGGAATTTAATATATTACTTCAATTTCTTAACAAGCCCTATTTACAAATTGTTTTGAATTATTTTGACATACTATATTTTCAAAATGGGTTTTTCCATCCATATGATTTTGAAATGAGTTTATTAACTCCTTTCCAAATTTTATTAGTACCTGTAAGATAAACGAATATCTACATTAAAAATGATTTATCAAACCATTTTTAAATAAAATGTTAGTGCCAAACTAATTTGTTTTAGTCTATCATGTTGAATGACATTACTCTTACCATATTTCCTTGGTTTGAATTTGTGTTCAAAAGGAAGTTTTAAAAATCTATTTTGAAAATGTCATAAAGGTGTATATAAAACCTTTATACATTATTTTGAACTTTCAAATTTTAAAATGTTTGGAATAGTGTGTTTGAAAGTTTAAAAGAAAAGGTTTTGACTTTACAAATTTTTAGAAGTTGGTTTGAATCAAATTGAATTTATAAAACAAAAGTTATAAAAGAAATAAGAAAAACAGAAAAGGAGAAAGAAAAAGAACAAAACAAAGCTAACTGGGCCGAGCCCAGGCCGTACCAACCGCGCGCGCAGCCCTAACCCAGCCCAGCAGCGGCCCAACCCATCCTCGCGTCCCTCCTCTCGCTGACAGGTGGGTCCCACCTGTCAGGTTCATCCCCTCCAACCACTTCCGCCCACGATCGACGCCGCGTCGGAACCGCCGCGTTCTCCCACGATCCCCACGCCCCCAGACCCGCAATGGCGCGCCCGACCCCGCCCTTAAGACCCCCACTACCCCCTCTACTTTTCCCCTCTCGCGCCCCTCCGAACAACGCCGCCAGGCCGCCGCAATAGCTCGCCGGAGCTCCACGTTTCCGCCGTCGTCTTTCCCTCCTTCCAGCCGAGGTAGCACGCCCGCGCCTCCCCTTTCTGGTACAATGCCTCCCCCACGCTCTGGCGCACCCCCTCAAGCCCTTGCCCGAATCTTTTCCTGCAGAAAACCGTCGAGCGCGAGCTCGACAGGAGGACGACGGCACCCGTTCGACCCCGGCCGCTCTCCGTCGCTGTTCTAGGACACCCGAGCCGATGTCGTCACCACCATAAAGTGCGCCGCGCCACGCCGCGCCCCGTCGTCTTCTTCCAGAGGCAAGAGGAGCACCAGATCGTCGCCGCCGTCCACGACCAAGCCGTCGGCCACCGCCCCGCCATTCTCCGGCGACCATCCGCGCCGCCCGGTGAGCATCTCCCTCCTAGCCGTCCGATCTCATCTCAACGGCCTAGATCAAATCACTTAACCGAAACGGTGCGAACCAATCACATCACGCCACGTCACCCAGCCATTTTTCTGGAATTATTCCTAAATTGAATTAAAATGGCCATTTTGCAGAAAAAACCCCTGCAACTTCAAACTATCACAACTTTTTATAGGTTCGGCCAAATTTAATAAATTTTATATTTTTGAAAACATCTGGACCTGTAGAATCTTTTGGCATCATTAGTTATCTGTTTTGCCAAAGTTTCAAACATTCAAATTTCAAATGAGAGATTTGAGTATATTTAGCATAACTTTATTTTTATAAGTCCAAAATTTGCAAATAAAATATTTTTGGAAACCTTAGGTTGTAGAATAACTTGGTAACTTTAAAAAAATATTTTTGAATACTTTTAAAACAACTTAAAAACCAAATACTCAATTGGAGTATTTTGGATATAATTTAAATTCTATAAATTATTTTAATATGGTTTCTTTTGAAAAGTGACCCAAATAGTTACCTCTGACTAGAGACCAAAACCCATATCTTAGAATCATTTGTAAAACCAAAGTTATTAGAGTTTATGATAAAGTCTTTCTAAAAGGTTGTTTTGCAAAAATCATTGTTTTAAAAATGTGTTAAGCCTTTTTACAAATTTCCTTGTGTGAACATTTTGTTTAAGACCAACCTTTTAGAACCTATGGAACACCATAGCAACTTATATGTGACATCCATGATGTTCATACTTAATTGCTCGACCAACCCTTAACCAAAATGGAAAACCCTAAGCCTGATCACATTAATTCTTTTTGCATATTGAATTATGTGATGATCCTCGACCAAAATTTTACGAAGACCTTGATGTGCATGTTTGATTTTGTATGTGATGTTGTTGTTGAATTGTTTGTTTATTATTGTGTTATCTCTATGTTTAGATAGTACGGAGTGCTTTACGTGTTGTGAAGAGTGTAACTTCAACTCTTCAGTTGGCCAAGGCAAGTGACACCATAAAAGTCCTATTACTTTACTATTATGCATTTAGTGTTTTCAGTAGTATGCATGATAGGCTGGATAATGTTATTACTTATATGCTATGCTCCTATTAGTGTGTAGCCATCCCCCACCTAGAACTTGTAGTGTGGAACTAGTATAGTCATGCTATGAAGAAAATGTTTTGATTAGTTGGATAGTGATGAAAACTAATAACTAATCAATGAACTACCTGGGTGCTGGTTGGAGAACCATGGTGGGTGACTACTCAGGGGGTCCATGTCTATGGTTCATGTCTATGGTAATTTGCCCTTGGTGGAAGTGCACACTTGTGGAAAGTCACCCAGGCTTAAAGAGATTGTAGACTCTCCTTGTTCAGTAGCTTCCAGTGCAGCCACATGTCATATGGGCTCTGTCTTGATTGAGTAAGTTGCGCGGACTCATCCCGGCTTGACAGGTGGTGGTAGATTATGTAGGTGAAGCGCGTCAGGCCGTTATGGGATGGGAAAGTTCTTCCGAAAGATCTCGTCTCAGTCTTCTCTTTTCCATTGCATAATTGGCTGCAATGGAGGATGGAATGATTGGGTCTTGTGGTGAAAGTGCACACCCTCTCGAGAGTTAAAACTAAGTATACTTAGCCGTGTCCCCGGTTACGGACAATTCTGAGCAACTAGACAGGGAAGTTGTTGAAGGTCTCATCATCCCAATTTCTAAATTAAAACTTGAGGGTGAACAAGGGATGGGAGCTCACTGTTGTCTATTAGTGGTGCTTGCCATGAGTAGTGGTCAAAGGTGTTCACTGATGTCTATCAGTGGTACTCTTTGTCTATGATGAAAACTGTTTTACAAATGATAGGATAAAACAGGTTTTATGCAAATCAGCCTCAAAACTCCACTTAGCCAAATATTCATGTAGAATATAGGTTGCCATTTATATCCACATAAGTGTCATCTTGCCATCACAATTCAATTGCGCTGACCCATATAGTTGGGCTGTAACTCACCGTTGCAGGTCCGTCAGACGATGAGTGAGGTTTCGACAGGGTTTCGAGTCTACAACCAACATGCTTGCCTGTGGCACAAGAAGATGATGGGCTCACTGTATCATTTGCTTTCCGCTGTGTGTTTACTTTGGTTTGAGCTAGCCTTCGGCTATGCACCTTGTATCGAAGCTTTTCAATTTGGATCATCGTGTAATATACTTTGATACAATGTTATGGTATTGCATCTCAAACTGTGTGTGCTAGCAAGTCGATCCAGGGACTAGCACGTTACACGGGGAATCCCAACTTTTGTTAAAAGGTGGGGGTTCTACATGAGCACACCTGCAACTCGCAACAATGGGGACAACCCGAGCACGCCATGGCGAGCTTGAGCCGAGCACCGTCCTCGGAGGCACCCCGCCATTCGCAAGATGCGTGAGAGGATCCTCACCTACGCGTCGCCCTCTGGTAGGATTTGGCGGATGCGTGGATGGTTCAGCCTCGTCGTTCTTCCTTACGGCCAGGGAGCCGAGGCGCCGATCGAGGACCCTGCGCGGCAGCGGGCGAGGAAGTGGCGGCTGCGGGAGGACGAAGCGGGGTTGGGTGAGGGCGAATGCGAGGGGATTGGGAGAGCGAACGCACGAGGGGATTGTGTGCAGGCCGGGAGCCAGGGCTTCGACCGCAGGTTGTGGCTTTTATTACACACGGTGAAAAAGCAGCGAACGCTCCAGATGCGTTGTGAGGACTCCATCGGACGGCCGACGTGCGCTAAACTCTGAGGAGCCTCCTTGGGTACCCCGGTTTACCTCTTTAGATGGTCACCAGGGGCCTGTTTGGTAGCCTGCATGGGCATCTCATTTTCTTGGGGGCATGCCCTAGAGAGCATGGCCATGGAAAAACGGCCGGGAGCCAAGATGATGCTCATGATAGGTAGCCTGCAGCCGAGTTAGTCGCATGGGATGACAAAACATAAGCCCTTTGTTTGGTTCGATCTAATCTGGGCTCTTCGGCTGCGCTTAAACAAAGGGGCATTGTTTGGTTGCTTGCAAGAAGCCTGCTACGGTTACCACAGTTCAAACATGTGAGATTACCATGCCATGATCATACACTACTACAATGATCATACACTACGATGATCATACACTAGAACATAAGGAGTTTCACAATCACCACAACTAGGACGATGATTATGAAGTCCTTCATCCTTGAACCTACCACTTGATTACCCACTGATGTTACGTGAAAGTCACACGTCCGTTGGGAACCCCAAGAGGAAGGTACGATGAGTACAGCAGCAAGTTTTCCCTCAGTATGAAACCAAGTTTTAATCGAACCGGTAGGAGATCAAAGTCACTTCTGAAGGTTGTTGGTGAAGTAGTGTACTGCGGCGCAACACCAGGGATTCCGGTGCCAACGTGGAACCTGCACAACACAATCAAGCTACTTTGCCCCAACTTAATTGTGAGCTTGTCAATCTCACCGGCTTGCTGAAAACAAAGGATTAGACGTATAGTGTGGAAAATGATGTTTGTTGGCAGAGAATGAAAAAGAACAATGATTGCAGTAGGTTGTATTTCAGATGTAAAAGAATGGATCGGGGTCCACAGTTCACTAGTGGTGTCTCTCCATAATAAATAACTAACATGCTGGGTAAACAAATTACAGCTGGGCAATTGACAATATTGATAAGTGCATAACATGCTTGTGCAAGTTGTGGTGTCTACTATGAGATTCATTTGGGAATTACGACAAAGTACACAGACCGCTATCCAGCATGCATCTGTGCCTAAATATTCCACCTTCAGGTTAACATCCGTACCCCTTCCGGTATTAAGTTGCAAGCAACAGACAATTGCATTAAGTAATGTGCATAATGTAAATGTGGGGACCCCGGACTAGCTGTCCGAAATACCCGATTATGCTTAACACAACGATCCCGTGATCAGTCTGTCGTTGCACATAATCCGAATTGGATACCAAAGTTTACATCCATTACAGTACCGAATATAAAGTCTTACATAAATGGTCATTTAGACCAAGTTCTTACATAGGTGCCTTCAAGGGCCAAACCAAAATATCAGCGGAAGCTACGGCGTAGTAGACATCATATTCTAACGATGACAACCCGACAGGCAGCTGACTTGTGGAGATCCTTAGTTGGCGTAGAAGTCGCCATATTCCTGCTCTGCGTAGTGTTCCTCCTCGTAGTCTGGCTAGGACAATAGCCAGGGACGAAACCAATATGAGTACATTTGAATGTACTCGCAAACTACCCCAACATGAGTATGCACCAGTTTTATTTTAGTTGACAACTTTTACTTATTTAAAACATCTCTATATCTTTATTGAAAAAGGTAAGAAGAGTTTTATAACTATCTTTGAAGAAGTCACCATTTTATCTGTTTCTCCAAAACTCTCCTTTTCCGACCATAGCCCGTCATGGTCCACTTTCATCCAACCACCTCATACCGATCCGTTGGTATAGGTGTAGGAAACATTCTCCACTTCATTTTCTTTTTAAAACTCAAAGTTCTTTTAAAAACTTGCACAAGGTCTTAGGACAGTCTCCCAATTGTCCATATCCGAGGACTCGGCTATTCGAATAGTTTTTAACACTCTGCAGAGGTAGCACGCTTTTAACCCACATCCATCCGGCAACTCATCGTGTCTGCCACGTCTCGCCATACCAGGTGTATGCGAAGTAAGCCGCCGGCCATAGCCTCTTATTTGCTCATGCTAGTATAGGATCCTTCCCATATGACACTTTCCATCAACACCCAGTCCAGTTTCCCGTCAGAAACCCTAAGTGTGAGGACTCATAGTTTTGTCCGGCGGTTTATGGTGGAACCTTCTATCCTCCCCACCATCTTGTGTGAGGACCCGGGTCAGGGGGTAGATCCTCGGACCATCCCCTCATGCATAACGGAGTCATCTCCGTTGATGAGGTATCCCATACTAATAAGAGCAAACTACATGACTAAGCCTTTTCCCATATATGGTAAATGTGGTCGCACAGGGTAGGATTGGTTGCCATAGTACTAGGACACTGTGCATTTTTCATAAACATCACCATTTTTCCACTTCTCCATTCCAACACCGACATCTCGGCATTCCATAACCACACAAGAAATTTCAAAGGAGTTTTGAATAACAACATTGTTTCCCATCCTAAAGTTTTATATAAACTACTACATAGGGTGGCAAAATAATATCCATATATTTTTGAAATGGGTTTTATAAATCTTGCTTTGAGAGTAAAACATGTTATGAAAGTAGATGCATATGTTTGTAGTGCAAGCTCAGAGAATAGCTTGCCTTGCTTGGCAAAGTGATCTTGCTCTTGTTCTTCAATTTCAGCAAACTCTCCTTCCTCGATATATCCGACAACGTTCTCGTCTAATTAATAAACAAACAATGCAAACAATCACTAAGCTATACAAGCAATCATCTCAACACAACAATCATGAACATCACACATAGCTACTGCACACATCAAACCATACAATTTGGTTTCAAAATATTGAATTAAACATCATTTATTTATTCAAATTATGGCAGAAACTTGTGGAACATGTTTAATTCAATAACTTGAGTTCTGTTGGTCACAAAAATACAAACTAAAATTCTATGGAAAGCTACTGATGTGTAGAAGACAACACAATTTGATTTGGTTCAATTGGAGTTACTAAACTCCCTACACATTTGTTTGAATCCAGAAGCTTAATAATCAAGTTTTGGCTACCATTTAAATTCTATTGCTTCAAAAATTAAATCCTTTTAGGGGTGACTAAACATGGCTAAATGTGATCTAACAAAATTGGTCCTAATTCATTTGGGTTAACCAATTAACATATTTAAATGTTTGAGTGCAGAGGGGTATTTAAACTTCAACTGAATACTAAACAAATACCACTGCACAATTAATTCTACCAAAATTAGGGAAGCTAATACAAGGCAGTACTAAGCTAACAAAATTGGTTTGGAATTATTTGGACTAACAGAGTATCAGAAACAAACAAGTTTAGAATTTAAACCTTCTGTAGTATTTTTAATAATACTTTTTATTTATTTAATTAAATGGAATGAATCCAATTGGGTTGGTTAAACATTTTGATAAGCTTTCCAGAACAATTGAGTTTGATTTATTTGGATTCCTAAATCTTGAGATATTGAATTTCAAAGTTCATATCAGTACTGATTTCTATAAAACTAGAAATTCGAAATAATCAACTAGTGGATAATGTTAAATCCTGACAGTGGGGCCTACATGGCAGCGACACAGCGCGCGCGGGAAAATGATTAAAAACCTGACGAGCGGGGCCCGCCCGTCAGTCTCTCTCTCTTTCTTTTCTAATCGAAGCGGTACGCTACCGTTGGATGGAGATCCAACGGCCCGCAACGAAACCATCGGCGACGACCATTTCTGGGCGGCGCCGTGGCTCCGGCGACGGCGAGGTTGGGCAAAACCTCACCTAGAGGGCTCGGGAGGTCGAGGTGGTGATGCGAATCGACGGCGGTGGCGAGGTGGAAGCTTCTGGCCGAGTCCTGCTTGCTGGGACGGAGTGGTTCGTCGGCGGCGAGGTCTCCGTCTTCCTTGGCCACGGACAGCAACTCCGGCGAGGTTCCACGGCCGCGTCTGGGCACTGATCAAAGGGGAAAAGGGATGGGGTGAGTGCGGTGATGCTAAGGAAGAGAGTACGGGCCAGGAAGAAGGGAATGGGGCAGTGTGGCGTCGCGGCCACGACGGACCTCGACGGCGGCAGTGGCTACGGCACAGCACGCCCTCCTGGCGGTGCACGGCAAATCGAGAGGGGGCAGTGAGGGAGTGGGGTGGTGTGGTGTTCCAGAGAGGCTTGGGGTGGTTTTATAGCACGGGGGCCGGCGCATCGTGGACGGAGTGCACGGCGACGTCCATGGCGCACGGCGGAGATATTTCTCCCCAATCCGACGCGGCGGTGCGAGGGACGTGGAGACTAGGCGTTCACCGGGGTCCGGACATGTTCTAGAAGGTCTCGGCCAAGCGCGGCGTGTCGGGGAGCAGCGAGCTGGGCCAATTTGGGTCGACGACGGCGAGCTCGCCACGGCGACGCTGGAGTGGAATCGAGGCGAGGGACGGCGTAACTGCTCTCCTCTGCGGCGCCGCGGCTGCAGAGGCACGGGAGCGAGGGAGAGCGCGGCCAGGGGGGCCTGGGGAGCGCGGAAACGGCGAGCACGGTCGCGGCGACACGGCGATGGTCGTCGGGGTTGAAGTCGACGACACTTTTGCAGAAAGCCCCCTGCTTCTTCTTTTCTTTTATTTTCCAGTTTCTTTTTAATATCCAGAAGCTTTTCTGGGATTTAATTGGGGCACTTAAACATTTTAGAAAAATTTGCAAATAATTGTGGGGCCTCCCCATAACATGTAGAAGCTCCACAAAAATTGGCTTTGCAAAATAAAATGTTTTGCATCATTTTCTTTCATAGGGTTTTGAATTTGGTAATTTGGTTTATTTCAAATTGATTTTACTTTACAATTTTAAAATTAGTTTTAAAAATAGCATTGAAGAGGGAAAGTAGTAAGAATCAAAATGGGAGTGTTTACATTACAACTCCACTGACTTTGGTTTGAAATTAATTGAGTTTGTCACTTGAAGAATTTCATGTGACAACTTGTCACTTTTATTTTTCTTCTTTATAACTTTATTTTGTTTTCTCTTTTTCTTCAAGTGTTCATTAGAGCAAGCAACACACAACAAGAACAAACAACTTAAGTAACAAGAAGCAATCAACACACAATAAACAACAAAAGTTTTTGTTGGCTCTCATTTTTGGAATATAATATTGATAATATTTTTGGGATGTTACAATCCTTCCCCCCTTAAAATAAATCTCGTCCCGAGATTTGCTAGGCTTGGGTTTTAAGGAGGTCTGGGAATTCGCTTCGAAGATAATCTTCGCGTTCCCAAGTTGCTTCTTCTTCAGAGTGGTTAGTCCACTGGACTTTGTAAAACTTGATCGCACGTCTTCGGGTAACACGAACATCTTCTTCGAGAATTTGAGAGGTCTCTCACGATAGTCAGGTCTTGGTTCAGGTCGATGGAGAGGTGGTCGATGTTTTTGAAAACATCAGGCTGGTCAGGAACTTCAAGACACTTCCGGAGCAAGGAAATGTGGAAGACATCATGATAATCTCCTAACTCCTGGGGTAACTCCAGCTGATAGGATACTTCTCCTCGACGAGCAATGACCTTGAAGGGTCCAATATACCTTGGCGCTAATTTTCCTTTGACATGGAAACGCTGCATTCCTTGAGGGGTGTCACTCGGAGATAAACATAATCTCCGACGTTGAAGGTGAGGTCACGGCGCTTGGTGTCAGCGTAACTCTTCTGACGGGATTGGGCAGTTTTGAGGCGTTCACGAATAAGCTGAACTTGCTCTTCAGCTTCACGGAGGGTATCTGGTCCGAACAATTTGCTTCTCCGGTATCGGACCAATTCAGGGGTGTACGACACTTCTTGCCGTAAAGGGCTTCAAAAGGGGCCATTTGCAGACTAGACTGATAACTGTTGTTGTACGAGAACTCTGCAAACGGAAGACAATCTTCCCACTTGGAACCATAGGATAGAACACATGCGCGAAGCATGTCCTCCAATATCTGGTTCACTCGCTCAGTTTGGCCATCGGTCTGGGGATGATAAGCTGTGCTAAATGCTAACTTGGTTCCGAGGGCTTCATGAAGGGATTTCCAGAATCTTGAGGTGAATTGCGTGCCTCTATCAGATACAATCTTCTTAGGCACACCATGCAGGCTCACTATTCTGGAAATATACAGGTCTGCTAACTGAGCTCCGGTATGAGTGGTCTTGACAGGAACAAAGTGGGCAACCTTGGTCAGTCGATCAACGATGACCCAGATTGAATCATGGCCTCGGTTGGATCTTGGAAGTCCGGTAATAAAATCCATTCCAATCTCATCCCACTTCCACTCGGGAATTTTCAAAGGTTGAAGCAATCCAGCGGGTCGCTGATGTTCAGCCTTAACTCGCTGGCAGATGTCACACTTGGCTACGAATGAACCAATCTCTCGCTTCATTCCATGCCACCAAAATCTTTCTCGAAGGTCTTGGTACATTTTGGTTCCGCCGGGGTGGATTGAATAAGGGGTCTCATGGGCCTCCTTCAGGATTAACTCCTTAAGTTCCGTGACATTGGGCACACAGATACGGTCATTGAATTTCAGCACTCCTTCAGCATCTTCGGTAAAACCGGGTGCTTTGCCGAGGGAAATCTTCTTCCTAATTCCCTCTATGCTTTCATGACCTTTCTGGGCTTCTTTGATTTGATCCATCAGGGTTGGGGTTAACTCTAATTGGCGAGATAACCATGGCTAACAAGCTCTAGTCCAAAATCTTGGAACTCTTTGAACAAGGCTGGCTGTTCGGCTTGGATCAGGGCATTCAGGGTGCAAGGTTTGCGACTAAGGGCATCGGCAACTACATTAGCCTTTCCAGGGTGATAATGGATTCCAATATCATAATCCTTGATTAATTCCATCCATCTCCTCTGTCGCAGGTTCAGATCTTTCTGGGTGAAAATATACTTCAAGCTTTTGTGATCTGTATAGACCTCGCAGCGATGTCCCGCAAGATAGGGACGCCACGTTTTGAGGCAAGAACAACAGCAGCTAACTCCAAGTCATGGGTTGGGTAATTCTCTTCATGCGGTCGCAACTGCCGGGACAGTACGACACAACTTTGCCTTCTTGCATCAGAACGCAACCAAGTCCGAGGCGTGATGCATCGCAATACACGTCGAAACTCTGGGTGACGTCTGGCATGATCAGGATTGGGGCTGAGGTTAGTCTCTTCTTCAGTTCTTGGAAACTATCCTCACACTTCTGAGTCCATTCAAATTTCTTGTCCTTCTTCAACAGTTGGGTCATGGGTTTGGCTATACTGGAAAATCCTTCAACGAACTTGCGGTAATAACCGGCAAGTCCGAGAAAGCTTCGGATTTCAAAACATTGGTTGGGGATAACCAGTCGATAATGGCTTGATCTTCTCTGGGTCAACAGAAATTCCTCCGGCAGACACAACATGTCCGAGAAATGCCACTTCACTGAGCCAAAACTCACACTTGCTAAGCTTGGCATACAGCTGGTGCTCTCGGAGGTCTCCAAAACTAGACGCAGGTGTTCAGCATGCTCTTCTTCGGTCTTGGAATAAATAAGGATGTCATCAAGGAAAACTACCACGAACTTGTCGAGGTACTCCATGAAAATCTTGTTCATGAGATTCATGAAATAGGCTGGGGCATTGGTCAGACCAAAAGACATCACGGTGTATTCAAACAACCGTAACGAGTGGTGAAGGCGGTCTTGGGAATGTCTGTCTCTCGGATCTTCAACTGATGGTATCCTGTCCGAAGATCGATCTTGGAAAAGACTCGGGCTCCGTTCATTTGATCGAACAGATCCTCGATCTTGGGAAGAGGATACTTATTTTTAATGGTACGTCATTCAGCTTGCGATAATCCACACACAGGCGTGTGGTACCGTCTCTCTTGTCCACAAATATAATGGGTGATCCCCAAGGTGAAGCACTTGGGCGAACAAGTCCTTTGCTGAGCATATCTGCCAATTGCTTCTTCAACTCAACCAGCTCTTCCGGATTCATCCGATAAGGTCTTTGGGATATAGGGGCGGTTCCTGGGATAAGCTCAATTATGAACTCAATTTCCCGGTCTGGCGGCATACCAGGCAATTCTTCTGGGAAAACATCCTTGAACAGGTGAACAACACGGATCTCATCTAGGGCAGGTCGAGCTATGCTCTCATGGCAGCCTGGGTGAGATTGACTAGTTTCAGACACATACTCCACTTCTACTTCTTTGTCGGTGGTGATGGATACAGCTCTTCTAGCACAGTCAATTCGACCATGGTACTTGGCTAACCAATTCATACCGAGTATAACATCGATGCCTTGGGTTCCCAGAACAATTAAGTTAACTGGAAACTTTTCTCCTTTGATCTCAAGGGGTACATCGGAGCAAAACATCTTGGTCTCTACGGTGGATTCTGGGATTTGGATGACCATGGGTTTGGGTAAGAGGCTCTCAACTAAACCTCCCTTAGCAACAAATTCTTGGGTAACAAATGAATGGGTAGCACCAGAATCAAACAGAACAGTTGCAGGTACTGAGTTGACAAGGAACGTACCCAGCACAACATCCGGAGCATCCTGAGCTTCTTCAGCATTGATGTGGTGCAGACGACCCTTGGCAACAGCAGCATTTCCGCGGGTGCGGCATTCTTGCCATTTCCATTTCCATTGCGGCCTTGACCATTGTTCTGTGCCGGCGCATTGGGGCGCTGGACATTCCTCTTGGGATTGGGACATTCTTTGGAGTAGTGACCCTTGTTGCCGCATTCAAAGCAGATCACATTGGGATTGCGGGTGAAGTTGTTGAAGTTTCCTCCGGGACGGTTATTGTCATTGGGGCGGTTGAAGTTGTTTGGGCGGTTAGGGTAATTGGGGCGTGGAGCTTGGGGTGGACGATAGGCAGGCCTGGTGTTCTGCTGAAAGATACGAGGTTTCTGGCTGCTCGAACCTTCCTGAGCATTCATCCTCCTCTTGCGACCTTCATACATAGACTTGCGCTTGGTCTCCAGCTGGATGGCTTTGTCCACAAGTGACTCCAGATCACGGAAGTCATGGATAACCAAAGCACACTGAAGTTCATCATGGAGTCCACTCATGAAACGCTCCATCTTCTTCTCTTCTTTGTCGGTGTCATCAGGAGCATACCGAGATAAGTCGGTAAAGTCATCCAGATAACCGACCACATCTCTACTTCCCTGCCTCAGTTTGCGGAACTCATCCTTCTTCCTCTCAATAAGTCCGTAAGGAATATGCTTCTTGCGGAACTTCTCCTGGAACTCAGCCCAGTTGATGACATGACCAGCTGGCTGGAGAGTCTTGGTAGTTTCCCACCAAGCTCTTGCAGGTCCAGCGAGATAGTGGGTTGCATACACACTTTCTCATTTTCTCCCACAGCAGCAACTTCAAGATTATTGTCGATGGTGCGAAGCCAATCATCGGCTTCTAGTGGGTGAAGTCCCTTGGAGTAGGTGGGTGGGTTGGTCTTCTGAAAATCGCCTAAGGTGGATCGCTGGTTCTCATTGCCATTGCCATTACCACCATTGTTGTTGTTGTTGTTGTTGTTATTGTTGTTGTTGTTATAGGCGGCTGCGAGTTGTTGCAGGGCAACGAGATGAGCCTGGCGCCTGCCGGGCATTCTCACGTTCCTCCATGATAAGCGCGAGAAGTTGGGCGGGGGTTGGGTCCGGTGGTGGTGGTGCTGATCCTGATCCTCCCGTATTGTCGCGACGGGGCGGCATCCTGAAGCACACCGGGTATAAGAGGCAAGGCAAGAAAAGTTCGACTAAGGGAAAAGACGATCTCGCAAGTGGTTGATTAATTTAAGATTATATGAAAATATTTCACACAGATTTAAACAAGACAAACATACTTATATTTCACAAACATCACATCAAGGAGTTCACACAACATCAAGCTTACAACTCAAGCTTACAACATCACCTTACATCTAGATACATAACATCTGGTTTCCAAAAGAACCACTACTACGACTCGACTAGCTATAGGGGTCAACCTAATCCTGCGGTAGTGATCAAGTCACTCGCCTACTGAGGTGGAACCTCCAGCTCTAACACGTCAGCATCTGACTGGTAGGCTGGCTCCTCGGGATCCTCCTCCTCGTCCTCGAGAACTGCTCGAGTGGCTCCTCCTCCTCGTCAACTAACTCCTCCTCATCATCCTCCTCCTCACAGTCCATCTCCTCCACGAAGTCATCATCGTCACTGAGGAAAGCGTCGTTCTCCTTGCGGAGATCCTCGCCCTCCTCCTCCATCTCGTCAGTATGGTGCTCTAGATCCTCAATCAGCCCGTCCTGCTCTGCCACCTTCGTGCGGAGCTTCACGATAGTCTTCCTCAGCTGGGCCCTCTTCCTGAGAAGAGCAACCTTCTCCACCATCAGCTTCATCTCGTTCTCGCGAAGCTCAACGAGCGACTCGCGGTCAAAGTGGAGCTGAATCCTAGTGCGCAACAGATCATCCTGAGTGCACTGAAGTAAGATCTCCATGTCCATGATGTAGCTCCCAAACATCGGGTGGTAAGGTGAAGGAGTAGGGTGTCCATCGCAGTTGCGCCTCCCGTAGAACCGGAAACGGGAGTCTACTAACTCCGCCTTGTGCTCCTCACAAAGTCGGGCTAGCATCCTCTGTGTAGCAGTACAGAGACCATCAACCCAGGTGGCCTCCTTGGTGGTGAAGATGAGCGTCCTGGAACTGGGAGACTTGATGTTCCTGCGAACTGACGACCTGATGAGCCAGCTCAGCCTTCCGACACCGTGAACATCAATCTGAGCTCCCTCAAACTCTGGAGCGGGGCGACCTAACAGCTTGGTCAACTCGAACAAGTCCCTCTCAAACGTCAGCTTGCTGTCCTTCTCCAGCTGAACGAACTCGGTCCAATGGAGTGCCATCTACATTTTTAAGCAAAATTTTAAGTTAGTTAGGTGACAAGTGTATCAAAATTTTAATATAGTAGGGCAACAAGTGAGTCAAATTTTAACTTAATGAGAGGTGTACAAAATTTTAGGGATACAAGGAAAATGTAATATTTAATGAGAGTAAAATTTTGCATAAGTAAGAGGATTGGAGATAAGCAATTTTCGAAAATACTTCATTCCTTTCTTTTTAGAAATTCATCTTTTGTAACATTTGACAAACGACCATGCTAACTAAGGTTTCCTAAAGTCAGGATGGCTCTGATACCAAGTCTGTGGGGACCCCGGACTAGCTGTCCGAAATACCCGATTATGCTTAACACAACGATCCCGTGATCAGTCTGTCGTTGCACATAATCCGAATTGGATACCAAAGTTTACATCCATTACAGTACCGAATAAAAGTCTTACATAAATGGTCATTTAGACCAAGTTCTTACATAGGTGCCTTCATGGGCCAAACCAAAATATCAGCGGAAGCTACGGCGTAGTAGACATCATATTCTAACGATGACAACCCGACAGGCAGCTGACTTGTGGAGATCCTTAGTTGGCGTAGAAGTCGCCATATTCCTGCTCTGCGTAGTGTTCCTCCTCGTAGTCTGGCTAGGACAATAGCCAGGGACGAAACCAATATGAGTACATTTGAATGTACTCGCAAACTACCCCAACATGAGTATGCGGGTTGTGGCTTTTATTACACACGGTGAAAAAGCAGCGAACGCTCCAGATGCGTTGTGAGGACTCCATCGGACGGCCGATGTGCGCTAAACTCTGAGGAGCCTCCTTGGGTACCCGGTTTACCTCTTTAGATGGTCACCAGGGGCCTGTTTGGTAGCCTGCATGGGCATCTCATTTTCTTGGGGGCATGCCCTAGAGAGCATGGCCACGGAAAAAACGGCCGGGAGACAAGATGATGCTCATGTTAGGTAGCCTGCAGCCGAGTTAGTCGCATGGGATGACAAAACATAAGCCCTTTGTTTGGTTCGATCTAATCTGGGCTCTTCGGCTGCGCTTAAACAAAGGGGCATTGTTTGGTTGCTTGCAAGAAGCCTGCTACGGTTACCACAGTTCAAACATGGTGAGATTACCATGCCATGATCATACACTACTACAATGATCATACACTACGATGATCATACACTAAAACATAAGGAGTTTCACAATCACCACAACTAGGACGATGATTATGAAGTCCTTCATCCTTGAACCTACCACTTGATTACCCACTGATGTTACGTGAAAGTCACACGTCCGTTGGGAACCCCAAGAGGAAGGTACGATGAGTACAGCAGCAAGTTTTCCCTCAGTATGAAACCAAGTTTTAATCGAACCGGTAGGAGATCAAAGTCACTTCTGAAGGTTGTTGGTGAAGTAGTGTACTGCGGCGCAACACCAGGGATTCCGGTGCCAACGTGGAACCTGCACAATACAATCAAGCTACTTTGCCCCAACTTAATTGTGAGCTTGTCAATCTCACCGGCTTGCTGAAAACAAAGGATTAGACGTATAGTGTGGAAAATGATGTTTGTTGGCAGAGAATGAAAAAGAACAATGATTGCAGTAGGTTGTATTTCAGATGTAAAAGAATGGATCGGGGTCCACAGTTCACTAGTGGTGTCTCTCCATAATAAATAACTAACATGCTGGGTAAACAAATTACAGCTGGGCAATTGACAATATTGATAAGTGCATAACATGCATGTGCAAGTTGTGGTGTCTACTATGAGATTCATTTGGGAATTACGACAAAGTACACAGACCGCTATCCAGCATGCATCTGTGCCTAAATATTCCACCTTCAGGTTAACATCCGTACCCCTTCCGGTATTAAGTTGCAAGCAACAGACAATTGCATTAAGTAAAGTGCATAATGTAAATGTGGGGACCCCGGACTAGCTGTCCGAAATACCCGATTATACTTAACACAACGATCCCGTGATCAGTCTGTCGTTGCACATAATCCGAATTGGATACCAAAGTTCACATCCATTACAGTACCGAATATAAAGTCTTACATAAATGGTCATTTAGACCAAGTTCTTACATAGGTGCCTTCAAGGGCCAAACCAAAATATCAGCGGAAGCTACGGCGTAGTAGACATCATATTCTAACGATGACAACCCGACAGGCAGCTGACTTGTGGAGATCCTTAGTTGGCGTAGAAGTCGCCATATTCCTGCTCTGCGTAGTGTTCCTCCTCGTAGTCTAGCTAGGACAATAGCCAGGGACGAAACCAATATGAGTACATTTGAATGTACTCGCAAACTACCCCAACATGAGTATGCGGGTTGTGGCTTTTATTACACACGGTGAAAAAGCAGCGAACGCTCCAGATGCGTTGTGAGGACTCCATCGGACGGCCGACGTGCGCTAAACTCTGAGGAGCCTCCTTGGGTACCCCGGTTTACCTCTTTAGATGGTCACCAGGGGCCTGTTTGGTAGCCTGCATGGGCATCTCATTTTCTTGGGGGCATGCCCTAGAGAGCATGGCCACGGAAAAACGGCCGGGAGCCAAGATGATGCTCATGTTAGGTAGCCTGCAGCCGAGTTAGTCGCATGGGATGACAAAACATAAGCCCTTTGTTTGGTTCGATCTAATCTGGGCTCTTCGGCTGCGCTTAAACAAAGGGGCATTGTTTGGTTGCTTGCAAGAAGCCTGCTACGGTTACCACTGTTCAAACATGGTGAGATTACCATGCCATGATCATACACTACTACAATGATCATACACTACGATGATCATACACTAGAACATAAGGAGTTTCACAATCACCACAACTAGGACGATGATTATGAAGTCCTTCATCCTTGAACCTACCACTTGATTACCCACTGATGTTACGTGAAAGTCACACATCCGTTGGGAACCCCAAGAGGAAGGTACGATGAGTACAGCAGCAAGTTTTCCCTCAGTATGAAACCAAGTTTTAATCGAACCGGTAGGAGATCAAAGTCACTTCTGAAGGTTGTTGTTGAAGTAGTGTACTGCGGCGCAACACCAGGGATTCCGGTGCCAACGTGGAACCTGCACAACACAATCAAGCTACTTTGCCCCAACTTAATTGTGAGCTTGTCAATCTCACCGGCTTGCTGAAAACAAAGGATTAGACGTATAGTGTGGAAAATGATGTTTGTTGGCAGAGAATGAAAAAAAACAATGATTGCAGTAGGTTGTATTTCAGATGTAAAAGAATGGATCGGGGTCCACAGTTCACTAGTGGTGTCTCTCCATAATACATAACTAACATGCTGGGTAAACAAATTACAGCTGGGCAATTGACAATATTGATAAGTGCATAACATGCATGTGCAAGTTGTGGTGTCTACTATGAGATTCATTTGGGAATTACGACAAAGTACACAGACCGCTATCCAGCATGCATCTGTGCCTAAATATTCCACCTTCAGGTTAACATCCGTACCCCTTCCGGTATTAAGTTGCAAGCAACAGACAATTGCATTAAGTAAAGTGCATAATGTAAATGTGGGGACCCGGACTAGCTGTCCGAAATACCCGATTATGCTTAACACAACGATCCCGTGATCAGTCTGTCGTTGCACATAATCCGAATTGGATACCAAAGTTCACATCCATTACAGTACCGAATATAAAGTCTTACATAAATGGTCATTTAGACCAAGTTCTTACATAGGTGCCTTCAAGGGCCAAACCAAAATATCAGCGGAAGCTACGGCGTAGTAGACATCATATTCTAACGATGACAACCCGACAGGCAGCTGACTTGTGGAGATCCTTAGTTGGCGTAGAAGTCGCCATATTCCTGCTCTGCGTAGTGTTCCTCCTCGTAGTCTGGCTAGGACAATAGCCAGGGACGAAACCAATATGAGTACATTTGAATGTACTCGCAAACTACCCCAACATGAGTATGCACCAGTTTTATTTTAGTTGACAACTTTTACTTATTTAAAACATCTCTATATCTTTATTGAAAAAGGTAAGAAGAGTTTTATAACTATCTTTGAAGAAGTCACCATTTTCATCTGTTTCTCCAAAACTTCTCCTTTTCCCGACCATAGCCCGTCATGGTCCACTTTCATCCAACCACCTCATACCGATCCGTTGGTATAGGTGTAGGAAACATTCTCCACTCCATTTTTCTTTTTAAAACTCAAAGTTCTTTTTAAAAACTTGCACAAGGTCTTAGGACAGTCTCCCAATTGTCCATATCCGAGGACTCGGCTATTCGAATAGTTTTTAACACTCTGCAGAGGTAGCACGCTTTTAACCCACATCCATCCGGCAACTCATCGTGTCTGCCACGTCTCGCCATACCAGGTGTATGCGAAGTAAGCCGCCGGCCATAGCCTCTTATTTGCTCATGCTAGTATAGGATCCTTCCCATATGACACTTTCCATCAACACCCAGTCAAGTTTCCCGTCAGAAACCCTAAGTGTGAGGACTCATAGTTTTGTCCGGCGGTTTATGGTGGAACCTTCTATCCTCCCCACCATCTTGTGTGAGGACCCGGGTCAGGGGGTAGATCCTCGGACCATCCCCTCATGCATAACGGAGTCATCTCCGTTGATGAGGTATCCCATACTAATAAGAGCAAACTACATGACTAAGCCTTTTCCCATATATGGTAAATGTGGTCGCACAGGGTAGGATTGGTTGCCATAGTACTAGGACACTGTGCATTTTTCATAAACATCACCATTTTTCCACGTCTCCATTCCAACACCGACATCTCGGCATTCCATAACCACACAAGAAATTTCAAAGGAGTTTTGAGTAACAACATTGTTTCCCATCCTAAAGTTTTATATAAACTACTACATAGGGTGGCAAAATAATATCCATATATTTTTGAAATGGGTTTTATAAATCTTGCTTTGAGAGTAAAACATGTTATGAAAGTAGATGCATATGTTTGTAGTGCAAGCTCAGAGAATAGCTTGCCTTGCTTGGCAAAGTGATCTTGCTCTTGTTCTTCAAATTCAGCAAACTCTCCTTCCTCGATATATCCGACAACGTTCTCGTCTAATTAATAAACAAACAATGCAAACAATCACTAAGCTATACAAGCAATCATCTCAACACAACAATCATGAACATCACACCTAGCTACTGCACACATCAAACCATACAATTTGGTTTCAAAATATTTGAATTAAACATCATTTATTTACTTCTAAATTATGGCAGAAACTTGTGGAACATGTTTAATTCAATAACTTGAGTTCTGTTGGTCACAAAAATACAAAATAAAATTCTATAGAAAGCTACTGAAGTGTAGAAGACAACACAATTGAGTTTGGATTAATTTGAGTTACTAAACTCCCTACACATTTGTTTGAATCCAGAAGCTTAATAATCAAGTTTTGGCTACCATTTAAATTCTATTACTTCAAAAATTAAATCCTTGTAGGGATGACTAAACATGGCTAAATGTGATCTAACAAAATTGGTCCTAATTCATTTGGGTTAACCACTTAACATATTTAAATGTTTGAGTGCAGAGGGGTATTTAAACTTCAACTGAATACTAAACAAATACCACTGCACAATTAATTCTACCAAAATTAGGGAAGCTAATACATGGAAGTACTAAGCTAGCAAAATTGGTTTGGAATTATTTGGACTAACAGAGTATCAGAAACAAACAAGTTTAGAATTTAAACCTTCTGTAGTATTTTTAATAATACTTTTTATTTATTTAATTAAATGGAATGAATCCAATTGGGTTGGTTAAAAATTTTGATAAGCTTTCCAGAACAATTGAGTTTGATTTATTTGGATTCCTAAATCTTGAGATATTGAATTTCAAAGTTCATATCAGTACTGATTTCTATAAAAACTAGAAATTCGAAATAATCAACTAGTGGATAATGTTAAAAACCCTGACATGTGGGGCCTACATGGCAGCGACACAGCGCGTGGGAAAATGATTGAAAACCTGACGAGCGGGGCCCGCCCGTCAGTCTCTCTCTCTCTTTCTTTTCTAATCGAAGCGGTATGCTACCGTTGGATGGAGATCCAACGGCCCGCAACGAAACCATCGGCGACGACCATTTCTGGGCGGCGCCGTGGCTCCGGCGACGGCGAGGTTGGGCAAAACCTCACCTAGAGGGCTCGGGAGGTCGAGGTGGTGAAGCGAATCGACGGCGGTGGTGAGGTGGAAGCTTCTGGCCAAGTCCTGCTTGCTGGGTCGGAGTGGTTCGTCGGCGGCGAGGTCTCCGTCTTCCTTGGCCACGGGCAGCAACTCCGGCGAGGTTCCACGGCCGCGTCTGGGCACTAATCAAAGGGGAAAAGGGATGGGGTGAGTGCGGTGATTCTAAGGAAGAGAGTATGGGCCAGGAAGAAGGGAATGGGGCAGTGTGGCGTCGCGGCCACGACGGACCTCGACGGCGTCAGTGGCTACGGCACAGCACGCCCTCCTGGCGGTGCACGGCAAATCGAGAGGGGGCAGTGAGGGAGTGGGGTGGTGTGGTGTTCACAGAGAGACTTGGGGTGGTTAATATAGCACGGGGGCCGGCGCATCGTGGACGGAGTGCACGGCGACGCCCATGGCGCACGTCGGAGATATTTCTCCCCCAATCCGACGCGGCGGTGCGAGGGACGTGGAGACTAGGCGTTCACCGGGGTCCGGACATGTTCTAGAAGGTCTCGGCCAAGCGCGGCGTGTCGGGGAGCAGCGAGCTGGGCCAATTTGGGTCGACGACGGCGAGCTCAACACGGCGACGCTGGAGTGGAATCGAGGCGAGGGACGGCGTAACTGCTCTCCTCTGCGGCGCCGCGGCTGCAGAGGCACGGGAGCGAGGGAGAGCGCGGCCAGGGGGGCCTGGGGAGCGCGGAAACGGCGAGCACGGTCACGGCGACACGGCGATGGTCGTCGGGGTTGAAGTCGACGACACTTTTGCAGAAAACCCCCTGCTTCTTCTTTTCTTTTATTTTCCAGTTTCTTTTTAAATCCAGAAGCTTTTCTGGGATTTAATTGGGGCACTTAAACATTTTAGAAAAATTTGCAAATAATTGTGGGGCCTCCTCATAACATGTAGAAGCTCCACAAAAATTGGCTTTGCAAAATAAAATGTTTTGCATCATTTTCTTTCATAGGGTTTTGAATTTGGTAATTTGGTTTATTTCAATTTGATTTTACTTTACAATTTTAAAATTAGTTTTAAAAATAGCATTGAAGAGGGAAAGTAGTAAGAATCAAAATGGGAGTGTTTACATTACAACTCCACTGACTTTGGTTTGAAATTAATTGAGTTTGTCACTTGAAGAATTTCATGTGACAACTTGTCACTTTTATTTTTCCTTCTTTATAACTTTATTTTGTTTTTCTTCTTTTTCTTCAAGTGTTCATTAGAGCAAGCAACACACAACAAGAACAAACAACTTAAGTAACAAGAAGCAATCAACACACAGTAAACAACAAAAGTTTTTGTTGGCTCTCATTTTTGGAATGTAATATTGATAATATTTTTGGGATGTTACAGTAAACAACACATTCATCCTTAGACAAAGCATCATTAGGTTAACCCTAGTAGCAACAGCACATCCAGGTTGCTGTCACTGCCCTAGATTAAATGGAGACTGAACCCACTATCTAACATAAATAATCCCTCTTGGAGTCACAAGCATCAACTTGGCCAGAGTATCAACAAGCAACGGAGAGCATGCAAGATCATAAATAACATAGACATAATATTCAGTATTCAACTTGACATAGTATCAATATTCATCGGATCTCAGGAAACACAACATGTAGCATTACTCCGGAGGCAGGCATGGCGATGTAGAGGAGAAGACAACCATCTAGCTACTGCTATGGACCCAAGAGGAGAAGACAACCATCTAGATACTGCTATGGACCCATAGTCCAAAGATGAACTACTCACACATCACTCCGGAGGCAGGCATGGCGATGTAGAGCCCTCCGGTGATGATTCCCCTCTCCGGCAGGGTGCCGGGAAGAGCTTCAGAACCCTCCCGAGTTAGGGTTGGCGGCGGCGGCGGCTCTGGAACTTTTCGTGGAATATGACTCGGGTATTTAGGGTTTTCCCGAATAGATGAATATATAGGCGAAGGGGCGGCATCGGTGGAGTCCCGTGGCGTCCTCACCACGTGGCGGCGCGGCAGGAGGTGGGACCGCGCCACCACATGGTGAGGGCGGCCCCCGGCCCCCCTTCGTCTCTTCTTCGGACTCCGTGTACGTGTCAGGAAAATAGGAACTTTGGCTTTTGTTTCGTCCAATTCCGAGAATATTTCCAGAACAACTTTTCTGAAACCAAAAATAGCAGAAAACAGGAACTGGCACTGTGGCATCTTGTTAATAGGTTAGTCCCAGAAAATGCATAAAAATGATATAAAGTGTATGTAAAACATGTAGCAATTAGCATAATATAAGCATGGAACATCAGAAATTATAGATACGTTGGAGACGTATCACCCACGTTGGGTATGGCCTGAGCAATGACCTGATGTTCAATCACGTCGTGATCTCCTAGGGGTGTTCAGATAGTTCATGTAGTTCGCCTGAGCCTCTCGCAAAGTCTCGAACCCTTAATAGCTATTGTTGGAGAACCCTGCCACCTGTTCTTGGCAGCTCCGCCAAGAATTGTACACTCCTGGACTCCTTCACCTGTACACAACGTACTAGTTCATCTGCAAAGGACACAAGGATGAAGGGATAGATCATATCATCATAACTAGACACATGAACAACATCAACAGAAGCTTAAGAACGCATCTCTAACATAGAACTACTGCAGCATGCATGATACTTACAAAAGTAGGATCACAAGTTCATCCTACACCTATGGTGTTACACCTACCACCACATCAAAAAGTGGGTGTCATCCTACCACCAGCACCACCAACAAGTTCACCATCATCTGAGGGGTTAGTATATACCACCTCATCAAAATATACATGCCATAAGAGTAGTTTGTAAGCCCTAGCTAAGCCAAAATATACATCGACATCATCAGTTCAACTTCTTCATGCATCTTCTACTGCCACCCCTCCCCACCTCGACAGTACGAGATCACTCGTTGTAGTACTTGCCCATGAAGTTCCTCAGCCAGAGGGTCCTGTGCTGCTCTGCCATGCCGACGAAGTTGACACCCTGTGCCTTGTGGTCGACGAGGTGGCCGAGAGCCACCATCAGAGCCTCCTCAGTGAACCCAACAGAGTCCATGACGGCATTGTATAGGTCAGGGTGCATGTCCGTCGGCTTGCTCTCCCTAATGTCCTGGGCAACCTCCTTGACAGCTTCAGTCATGCTGGCAAAGGCCTGGATGTCCTCCTCAACAAGGGCACCTCTCTTCCTCTTCACTCTGTGGGCGTGGCTGGGTGTATCCCACTTCCTGCCCGGAGGACCATCAAGGATCACGGTGTCAGACTCCTGCGTGTCGGCATCCTCCGGCTGAGGAGTGCCAAGGGGATTACCTGACCCCATGGCATACTTGCCGGTGGCCAAACGAAAGGAGAAGATGGTTTGCATTTGTGGGTAGTTCAGAATAGGCTTGTTAAGAAACTCAGCATCCTTGGGGTGATCCTACGATTGGAAGATGAGTGTGTTAGAGCAGGATTGTTAGTACAAGTTTGAAAAGAACCCACTGTTAGTACACAGGTGCTCACCATGATGTGGCCCGTGTAGTGTGCGTCCTCAAGGATGATGGCGTGGGTCTCCTCACACCATTGAGCGCCGCTCAAATCTCTGAGCTTGCTCACCTGTACCCACCTCAGCCTCCACTTCCTCAGGTGGTTGTACACCTGAGTTGAGGTCACCTCTGCCCCACAGTGGGCAAAGAGAGCCTTAGCACAAGCCTTCAGATGCACCTCTTTGAAACCCTTGTCTGTCCTAACCCCTGTCCTGATGAGAGTGGTCATGTGCTTGAGCACGAAGGTTGACATGAAAGGCAGCCATTTCATGGTTGCTTTGGCCTGGGCCTTGTTCTTCGCAATCTGCTGGTTCAACATCGTAGCTAACGAGCCTACAACGTCGTGCACAACACCGTACGTGCTGTCGGTCAGGCCGAAGTCCGCCATGGGCTGAGAGTCCTCGACATACGAGGATGGGATTTGGGAGTCCCCAATTGGTACAAGTGACATACTAAAATCCTCGTTCTTCATCTCCTACATCGAGCACGATAACAGTTTTTATGAGCCTACCAGATCTAACATTGTGAACCCCGTAAGCAAAGACAAGCATGTGTATGAACTAATGAAGTGACATCGAAACTAACAGATCTAGAGAGCATGGCCACATGTGAGCACCTAGATGGAATCTACACTAGTAGGAAGCGCACGGGACTAGGTGGGCCACAAAAATTAGCATTTCTGTGGCGCACCCAACCACGTGCGCCACAGATTCCCTCCCCTTATCACGCACTAGTAGGAAACCAGATATTTTCAGTGGCACATATGAGGACGTGCGCCACAAAATTCCCAGATATTTTCAATCTCAGATTCAGATCTCAGATTCAAAGCGACCCCCACACCTCACACGCACGATCTCATATTCTATCTCTTCTCTTTCCCGTGAGGAGTCAACCAAAACACGCACACACCACTACTTTTTTTTCTTTCTTTCTCACCTAACGGTGGTGCGTCCTCACCACGCACGCACACAACACATCACGCACGCACGCAGCCGACGACGCCATCCGCCGCTGCCGCTCTCTGCTAGGCGCGTGGTCGCCCGGAGCAGCACCGGCCAGGGCTCCGGCGCCGTCGGCTCCCTCCCGCACTCCTCTCTCCCGCTCTTCTCCTCTCTGTCCTCTTCTCCCTCCCGCACTCCTCTCTGTCCTCCTCCCTCCCGTTCATGTCCGCGCGACCGGCCTCTCCCCGGCCGTGAACCGGTTCGCCTCCCTCGCCGACGAGGAGGAGGATGCGGAGGCGG
This sequence comes from Poa pratensis, assembly GCA_947311845.1. Classification (NCBI taxonomy): domain Eukaryota; kingdom Viridiplantae; phylum Streptophyta; class Magnoliopsida; order Poales; family Poaceae; genus Poa; species Poa pratensis. The sequence continues at coordinate 136,973,923 of CAMZMU010000063.1, read as the reverse complement.
CGGCCGTCATCGCCGACGAGGCCAAGGCGGAGGACGCACACAGCCATGGAGGCAGCGGCATGGAGGCAGCGGCGGACGACGCGGCGCCGCCCGAGTCGTGGGAGACGGCCGACCTCGACGGCGCGACGTGTGGCCTCGTCCCCGGAGCTCGCCGACGACGACACGGCGGCGGGGCAAGAGCGGCAGCGGGATCCGGCCAGCGAGTTGAACCCATCCCCTTTCTTTCTCCTCTCCCTCCGCCTGATTCCCCTCCCTCCCTCGATGCTGGATCCGCGACGGCGCCCTCGAGGCTGGATCGGCGGCGGCAGCCTCCTGGTTGAAAGGTGGACGGCGGTGATGTGTCTGCCGACGACGCGCAGCTCCGGGCCTGACGCCGACGACCCCGACGACCGCCGTGGCTGCGGTGGCTGCCATTTTTTTTTAAACCTGAAAAAACAATTCTGTGGCGCATGGTTGTTTGTGCGCCACAAAAAACTGGTTTTCTGTGGCGCATGGCAGATGCGCCACAGAATTGCAAATTTAGTGGCGACAATTCTGTGGCGCATCCAATGTGTGCCACAGAATTTTTTTTAGGTGCGCCACAGAAAAGGTTTTTCCTACTAGTGCTAACAGATCTACACATCCTAACTCCTCAGCTACAAGCATGGATCATACATACATCAGAGCAGACCTCAAACACAGCTCAGATCTAGAACATTCTATGGTAGCCAGGGTTTCGGAACTTACAGCCATGGATGCGGACGAACAAAGATGAGGTCACTCCGTGCCGACGAGGGTGCCGCCGCGGAGCTGCTGCCTGCCGATGAAGACTGCCGACGCCGCTTACCTGCGAGCTCCGACCGAAGACCTCGAACTGATGAAAATGGTGGACTCCAAGCAGCGGTGAGAGTAGAGGGTGTATATAGGGGAGGGTTTTGGGCGGGAGGTGAAGCAAACTCCCCGCCGAGTTTTCGGCTGCACCACGCGAGCTCCCGCCATCTCCAAATCGAGCGCCGCGGCTGCAGGCGGGATGGGGAATCTGCACGAGGGGAGAAGAGAGAGAAGAGGAACGGGCATGGCTCCTTGGAAACGGCCGATTCGGCCGTTTCCACTGGGCCTAGCCCGAGGGTGCTTTAATAAGCGCGCTATGCAAGTTTTGCAGTGCAGGCAAGCAAACAGGCAGCCTGTTTTTGCAGCCAGCGGGCCAGCCCGCTGGCTGGCTGCAGGCTACCAAACGCGCCCTAGACCACCGAGCGGTCATCTACTTATCTGATCATCCGATTCTCAGAAAAAAACTTATCTGACCGTCCAGACTCTGATCGGCAGCTCGTAACTACTCTCTCAACACTCTGTGCGTTGCAATCGATCGATCCTCAGTCGAGACTCGAGAATCGAATCAGTATGACAGGACAACCTTGCCACCACGACTGCAAGGATGATTCAACGATGGAAATTTTCCCCTGGCGGCCTGGCTTGTGCTTCCTTGTGCACAGAGGAAAAAGGAAAATTTCCCCAGATTTACGGCTGCTCGTTATGCAGCTAGCTTGACGAGGTAATTAGATCGCAGTGCTGCAGTCATTGGATTAGGCATTGCAAATTTTAATGAAGTGATTACTGATTTACTTAATATGGCGTGCTGTAGCAGCGATTAGGTATTGGAAATTTTGAGACAGTGCCGCAAGAGACATACAATCCGTAGATAAGATTAATTATGAAGATATGATTGAAGATTTTATTTCAAGAAATACCACACATATGATGTTTTTCAGCAAAACTTGAGGTTAGTTTTATTGGTTTTTAGCGGCACCTTCTCCTAAAAATAACACATATTGAAACTATGTGAAAAGTTCAGTTTTAAGGCCCCATTTTACATTTCGCAGAGGGTTCCAAATTTCTAGAGACGGCCCTGCTCCTTCGATGTGAGTTGTGCTGCATCGAGCGTACACATTAACATGTTTGTGTAAGGCGTTGCTTTCGATTGCAGCAACATTATTGTTTCTATTGTATATAGTTAACATCAAAATTTCAGCATCATTCAACTAATTCGTGCAAAGGAACATGATCATCAACAATTTTCTAGAGAGTGGCAATTAAAGAATCAACCTTTCGGGTTAAGGAATTAAGTTCCTCTACCGAAATGGCCATTTTAAATATGTTAGAGCTCCCTCATTGCGCCATTAACCATAATTCACTAGCAAATTTCCAAAGATAGCCTAAGATTCTAGAACAGTTTTGGTTGGTACAATTATCCACTACATTTTTGGTGATTCTCAACAACTAGCTATGTAGTTTGGCTAGCTTTACATAGGAGAGGATTGCTCGACAACGTTTCCAGTTTCTGTGGCATCGGCCGGAAGTACTCGGCATAACGGGTTGTGCTTCTGAGTAGAATATACCATCAGCACCATTGTCGACAGAGTCATTTCCTTCAGATCCACCTAGTCCGCACTCATATTCAATCAAGTTGGGCAACGTTGCGTCTTGCTCAAGTACTTCCATTGCTTGCTTTAGGGAAGGTCGTCGGGCAATATCTAGGAGGGAACACCAGAGGCCTAGTACAACCACATGCTGCATCTGAGCACTGTCAAAGTCGCCATTTAAACTTGCATCTGCCGCTGCCGCCATGTTTTCCGGGTTGAGTTTGTACAGATCCCAGACTTGCGCCCTTGATTTTCCTGTACATGCAATCTCTAGTAAGACAATTCCAAAGCTGTAGACATCTGACCGGCGGCTGACACTGACTGGCCCATCTTTCATGCAATTTGGGTCCATATATTTCACCGTCCCAATAGCTGTTGTTAGCACTTCTGCCTCCCCATCTAAATGACGTCCCAACATCTCATAAGCGGTTCTGATCACTTCTTCATTCTTGTCATGGGCAATCCTCGACAGCCCGAAGTCACCGAGCTTGGCATTGAATTGATCGTCCAGGAGTATGTTGCCTGGCTTTATGTCTCTGTGCAATATGCATCTACTGCATTCATGATGGAGATAACGAAGAGCCGATCCTATGTCCTTCACTATGTTATACCTGTCAAACAAATAGAGAGACACCGTTAAATGTTGAAACTTCCATGGCATCCATTAAAGATTTTTCTTTGGGGCACTATGTCCTGGAGTTGAGCAAGCATTTTCAAGAAAACGCATAATTGACCAAGTTTTTCATAAGGTGTACTTAACAAGTTAGGTTGGCACGTCCGCCAGTAAACATTTTGTGATATTGTCACATGCCCTCATATAGTTTCTTATACAAGTTGTTGTGTTATTTAGATCATTCTGAACTATTACTATGCTGTGGAATGCATACTAATTGAAACTGTGGGGCTATTTTCTTGTGTTGACACAAGAACTATAGGAGAAAATTTTACTGCAACTCCAGAATCACGAAAAGATTCAGATATGGTTGCTTATAGCTTTCATTCTACCACCGCATCCCCAATTTTAGTTATGTGATTGTTAAATCTAGGATCTAACCTACTGATAAACTTTGCAGTAGGAATTAAGGGCATCTAGCTGGAGCAACATTATATATAAGTAGGTGGGACTATCGGGAGCCAATCCCTATATAGTCTCTCTATTTTATAATACACTGCATTCTATGATCCTCAAATTTCCGAATAGTAGCAGGAGTAGTAAAGAAGATCAATAATCTGGAGAGCAGCGTTTTGGCTCCCGGGAGCATATGCTCCCGGTATTTTCGACAAAATTTAGCAAATTGAAAACTCATCAAAAAATTCCGAAAAAAATCATGCATGTACCTGACCATGTTGCGCACCACCATGATTTTTTTCGCGCCGAAATGACATCGTACGCGCCCTGTACAAAAATGACAAATTTCGTGTCAGAAAATTCAAATTTTGAATCTCAAATCTGACAGGAAATTTGTCATTTTTGTACAGGGCGCATACGATGTCATTTCGGCGCGAACAAAATCATGGTGGTGCGCAACATGGTCAGGTACATGCATGATTTTTTTCGGAATTTTTTGATGAGTTTTCAATTTGCTAAATTTTGTCGAAAATAACGGGAGCATATGAGCCCGAGCTCCAAAGCGAATTTCTGAATAATCTGGTTCAACTTTATGGAGAAATTTATTAGAATAAAAATATCAGGGGGGGAAGTTTGGCATACTTGCATTGCAATGGTTACCATTTTGCACTTAGTGCAAAAGGCAGCTAAATTATAATTATTTGATAATAATTTTATGAATAAAATATGAGATTTTTTCTATGATGTATAATTCTTTAGACTGTTTTATGTTTAAATGTGTAACATCTCTGATTTTGATATAGTTGTATCTTCTTGTACGTGTGGATTTTATGCGTGTAGAAGTTTTATGTTTGTGCAGATTATGATGTATTGCATGCCATAATATTTAGGATAAATGAACCTCGATATATTGGCTTTATTTTGACACTCTTATTTTCCAAATGTAAAGATAAAAATGTGTTGAAGATAAATTAACTTGCATCCAATACAAGTAGGTACGTACCTCACTGCCCATGGTAGAACATTTTCCTTGTTTTTCAAGTGCATATCGAGGTTTCCATTTGGGACCAATTCGTAGACAAGGAAGAGTTCTTCACTGTGCTTCTGCCTCCACCAACAGATGAAATTGATCAAATTGCTTCTGTTTCGGCTACACCAACCCTCCAGCCTGACTAGATTCTTGTGCCTCGTTTCACTAATGGTTTTGAGTTCCGCGTGGAAGTCGTCCACTTGTCCATTGGTCCCTTTGATTTTTTTAACAGCTACATCATACTCCTGGTCGCCCTTGTCATTTAAGGTCCCCTTATATACAACACCAAAAGCACCATATCCAAGTTCTTGACTCTTGGAAAATTTATCTGTCGCGGCAACTAATTCGCGATATTTGAATCGTTTAGCCAGGTCTCTAGCTGCCTTCACAAAGGAATCATGTTGGGTTTTGTGCTTAAAACATGCCACACTAAACCAAATCACGACTACCAAAGTAAATAGCAGGAGAGAGGCTACACCAACCACGAATGGTGCCGATATAACATCATTTTCACCTGTACAATCAAGGGGCGTACAAATGAGCGTAGTGTGAAATAATTAATTTTCTCAAGTTGTGGCACAAAACTTTTACCTCAAGAAAAGTAACTTGAGTTAACTCAATATTAAAAAAAAGTGCCTTCTATGTATTCTAAGTTCCGCAAAAGAGAAATAATGCATTAAGATTGAGGCCGACCCTCGATTACCAAGAAAACAATCTTTTGTTCCCTTTCCCGCCTCACCAAGGTGGATACATGCCAATGTTAAGGTAAAGACAATTGTCGATAATTTGATCACTCCTATCTCATGTTCCTCGGAATATTTATCTTTCAGGTTTCGTCCAAGCTACAATCGATAAATTGGAGAATGCATAATGACATCGCCTCATCTAAATAATTGAAGAAATTAAAAGGAGACAAATAAACAGTTAACTCTTAGGCCTCTTTACTGATAGTATAAAAACTGGTATCAGGCAAGCAAACTATGAGGTAGCATTGCAGTTAAGGGAAAGAGAGTGAGATGATAATACTGGCTTATTAGGATATAGTACTATAACCTAGTATGAGATAATTTAATGAGAAATGGTGTAATGATAGAACAAAAAACATCGGAGATGTCCCCTCTAACATACGATACCCTGACGTGGGCTCACTGACATGTGGGGCTCCACGTTAGGTGGGTCCTAATGTCAGTCACCCCACGTGGGCTACGTCAGATGATCCCAATCCCAAAACACTCGGGTGTCAAATAGGAAAAGTGTATGTAAGCTAGTTTATATATAGATATGTGGTACCTTGGCATATATTATTGGGACCAGGACATGTAAATACTAGTGCTAATGGGCTAGTAATTTATTAATACATGTAAATACTAGTGTAAATAGGGTATAACTGTGCCACGGAAGGAATCAACAAAAGAAATGTAAGTGGACTAATAGATCTACCATGTGTGCAATGGACAAAAAAACCGAGTGTTACGAACCAAAAAACAATCGATTGTTAATATAGCAAAACTGTAATTGTAAGGTTTATAGATAAATATGTAGTACCTCGGCCATAAATTATTGACTTAAAGGACCAGGACATTATCTGATGGAGCTCCACATTGGCGCCGGTAAACGCAAAAAAACCCACCGCCACCTTCGACCAGCTTGTGGGAGCGCTTAACTTCGTACTGACTTCAATTTGCGTGGAAGTAACAGAAGAATTGCCATCAAGGAACAGAGTGGCCGACAGCAGCTCGGTGCTGCTGTTGAAAGTGATGGATGCCGACATTAATTTGAAGTCGTTCCGCAGGCCTAAGTTGTGGAAGCTTTTTTCTTGAGAGGAGCCATAGCTGGTGAGGATGCCCCAGCTACCACGGAAGGCGTCTAACTCGACGGTGAAGATCATATTTTTGCCTACTGTGTCGATGATCCCACCATAGTTCAGCGGCGAACTGGGTGGGCTACCGGAGAGGAAGAAAGCCATGCGGTCGCCGGGTTTGCCATCCACGACCTTCATCGCGAATTTGAACTCCGTGACAAAGCTCGCCACCCTGTCGGCGTTGGCGGCGGAGTAGAACATTACCGAGTTGGTGTACATCCATCCCGAGCAACCGCTCCCGATGGACTGCACACTCGAGTTACAGGTGAGGTCGACATGCCTCTCCTGCAGGCTTGCGTTGCCCTCGAAATGGAGAGAATCTAACCTGTTGGAGGAGCTGGATGGGTAGGCGAAGTCGTAGCTGAAGGATTGTGCCCAATAGCTGTCTGCTGCTACATGGAGATGAACATGACAGTAGAGGACGAAGCAGGTGGCGTAAAGGTGGAAGAGGAGAAGAAGCTGAGGGTTGACCCTCAACATGCTGGAGCTTGGAACCTGGAAGTGTGATAAGTATGAATGAGGCCACGATCTAACCAACCTGCTGCATATATATAGCTTGTGAGCTCTAACAGTGGAGGAGCAATATAGTACATGTCTGTAAACCAAGAATGCAAGAGCTATACGTTTAATTAGTGCCCCCTGGTCTCATCCAAGAGCCCTCGGAGTTGCATACTATCCATAACCAATTAATGCCTCGGTTATAGGATTTAATAACATATAGAGAGCTAATTTCATGCAGTCACCCAATCGTTGTAGGTATTCATTCAAGTGGAGGGAGAACTGATTTTGAGTGTGAAAAATAAGTCTATTCTATAAAGTTGTACCATGAGTTGAACTGGGGTGTGAAAAATAACTAGAGCACAGCAAAAATTAGTCTGGGCCAGCGAAGCAAATCTGGGCCGGCAGATCTGGGAGACCAGCGGCGGCGTTAGGGTTGGAGCGTGACGGCAGGTTGAGGCGTCGGCAGGTTGAGAGCATGACGGCAGTGTGGGCGGAGAGAGGAGCTGTGAGGTTAGAGGGCTGACCTGCAATGGCGGCGTCGACCCGTGCTGGCCGGCCTTGAGTTCTCGCTGCCGGCTGCCGACAGCGCTTCAAGGTTTGTGAATGGATCCGTTGCTCGATCATGAAAGAGCATCTCTGAAACCAGTTGGTGCAAAAGGCCAAAAAAATTGTATTATTCAAGATGCTTTTGCAGTAAGGAATCGTAAACAAGGGCGTGCGTCTTTACGACCCAGATCTCGTGGATACATTGATTCCCGACAACAATGAAACTATGACTTCAACTCGATTGATTCTTAACAATTCAAAATTAAGATTTTTTTTTATAAATCCCAATCAGGTCCACCGCTAAGGGCGTGCGTCTTTAGGACCCACATCTCGTGGATACATTGATTGACGATTGATTCTTAACAATTCAGAATTAAGATTTTTTTTTTTAAATCCCACGGCTAAGCCGAAGCTACCATTTCCAGAACGGTTCGAGAACTAGAAATCTTCTCTGGTCCTTCAGTAACCGGGGCTAAAAGCCCTTAGAGCTCTACTCGCATTGAACTTATATTATTTTAGATAAAGGGATTTATTGCTTATAACCATTACACCCGGACTCGGCATATCAATGCACACATCCGCAATCCAAGAACAAAATAAAAGAACGTGTAACACTAGACGAATTACAATCATGTAGTGAATAAAGTGAATCGCCAGCACTTCAGATGAATATGAACGCCTACGTAGGACCAATCCGGGGATCAAGCGACCATCCATGTCGAGTAAAAATATCTCTCGCCACCTCTTTCAAACGTGCACATCCTCCGTAAAGAGGCCTCGATGCCCCTCCAGTTGTAAAGTGGATCAGGAACACATGTAAACCAGAAACATCTTTATCATTGAAAACCTTATCATTTCTACTAGGCCACAGCGACCATATAACGACTATCGCTCCCACCCTAATAACGGTTTTATACTTTTTATCGATACCATGTAGCCAGTTGCCAAACACATTAGCAACAGACTTTGGTTGATATAAGTTAGACGCTATCTAAATGGCTGACCAAATAGAACGTGCGAAACTACATTCGAAAAATAAGCCTTTTATTGTCTCGTGATGTGGACAAAACATACACTTCGTACTTCCATGATAGATCTGTTTAACAAGATTATCCTTAGTTAAAATTACACCCGTACGAAGATACGCATTGAACTTATGCTAAATTCATTTAATCTAAATCTCGATGCGCCACGAACTAGGAGTGATCTGCAGAGACAGTCTGACATGCCCTTTCAGCCTTCCGCGCTTGCTGGCCCTGGTCGAGCGATAGCTGCGCCTCCTTCTCATCGACATGGACGCCACCCCGTGCCCGCCGGGTTTTCCACGGTTGCCCATGACGCGCATGCTCGAGCGAGCCATCTTCGTGACTACCCTTGCGGGCTAATTGCTAGTCAGGGCTAGCTAAGTATAGCGACGACGATGGAGAAATGACAATGGAGGGATTCCGTATACCATCACTAAATAGTCACCTCGCCGTCGCCCCAGGTCCTCGCCGGCGCTGCCCCAGGTCCTCGCCGGCGCCGGCGCCGCCCCATTACCTCTCCCGTCGACCGTCCTCCCAGGTCCTCCCATCGTCGCCGGCAGAAGAAGATCGAGGTCCTAGGTCCTCCCCCGTCGTAGGCAGCACCAGATCGAACTCTCAGGTCATCCAAGTCGCCGGCATCAACAGATCAAGCTTCCAGGGCATCACCCGTCGCCAGCAGCAGTAGATGGGGCTCCCAGGCCATCTTCGGGTATCCAGCAGCACCAGAGGGAGCTCCCAGGCCATTTCCGGGTCTCCGGCAGCAGCAAATCAAACCCCCATGCCATCTCCCCGGTCAGGAGAAAAGATGCTGCCTACAACCCCCATGGGATCGATTATCATGAATTGCTCGATACGGCCATGACGGAGAGGGTGTTGGATGTGGTGAAACTACCCATTGTGTATGTTACATTGGACCAATAGTCTCAATAAGATCTGGGAACCTTTGGTGTTTTGTTCTTTTTAGGCCCTTCATTTTTTTCCCAATCATCTGTTCCACATATGTATAATGTGTTGGTAAATTCAGACGATTCTTGATTTGATTCAGATAATATCATTTTTTTTGTGCCATATGTTGGCCAAAGTGTGATCTTTTTGAGGTTCAGTTCTTTCTTTGATTATACAGTCTAGCAGTGATTGGCTGCTACATGCATTTTCTTGTTTAACAACTGATAAATGTCTGATGGAAGTTCAGAAGACATAATCCTAACAAGAAAACAGTTCAGAGGTCTTTCAATGAGTGAAAGATCAATTTACTAATTAAGTTTGCAGTAATGTAAAGTCTATGAGTAGGATTTAAAAAGAAATTAGTAGTAAGGTAACTATTTTATCCGTTTGACACAATCCACGTTGGAGAGATCTAAAATTTCCATTCACGCGCTTTGCCGTTGCCGTACGTAATCAGTGGATTATTTTAGAATGAAGCAGGTCTACATTTAGTGTAATTATCAGATTTTACTGATCAGGCATCTCCAGCATTGTCGAGGTATAGACTGCCAATTGCAAATTAATGAGACTATTCTACAATTGTTCTATCTGTAATGTAACAATTTGGGTTGTTTGCCTATATGCTGTTATCTCAGGTGGCTCGCACCATCAGTTTGTTTGTGATTGGTTCTGCGCTTGTATTTTTCTCGTACAGGTTGAAAGTTTCGATATGAGAAGGTCAGTAAAGCATCAAATCACTATAGGTGTGAAGGAGGCAGCATACCTGACTTAATAAAAGAGAATGTAATAGATAAACTGTAAGGCACCAAAACTGTACAGGTGTGATGGGGGCAGCATACCTGGCTTAATAATGTCAGCGTCTCATTCTTCTACATGATGATGTTCATCATTCCAGCTGTTAGAGAGAAGAAAAAATAACACAAGCAGAGTAGCAATGTGAGTATGCTGATAAACGTGAAACTCAATCATAAAAAGACACCATGGAGCATTTTCTGGATCTGAATATAGACTTGCAACTTCCAGAGTAGAACATTCCAAATAAAAAAGAATCAGGAAATCGTCAAACATGTTATCCTTACAACAATAGCACCATCAGCTGGTTGCCAAGTATGTACTGGAACTCTATATACCAACTAAAGCATTTGTGGTGGATCTTACATAGCAGGACAACCTGCACTTCAATTTATCTTCAGCAACACAAACACAAAGACTATGTTACACAGCTGACTTAGCAATCAAGAGCTGTTGGTCACTACATTTCAGCACACAGAACCAGGTGGACATGGCAAAAAAGAATTAATAATTCAAAAAATCGAAACTTTAGGAGCTACAGTATTTGTCTTCTCCCCCTTATTCGTCATAGATTTACCTTTGCCCTGAAGTTAATAAGAATCATTTCCTAGCAAAACTTTTTATGGGAGTACAATAGTTAATCATCTTTGCGCGCAAAAAGATCAAAATCCTTTATTATTTTTTATATTCTTTTTTGCGTATCAGCGTTGGAGCGTGAGATCAAATTCATGTGTTTAGACGACCTGTTACACAGATCAAGTTCTGCAGGTTCCTCTGGTCGTTGCCACCCACGATGATCGTCATCTCAGGTGTCGGCTCATCGTCCGACACCACGATAGGCGCCACGCTGGATCTAACGGCCAATGCGTCGTGCGAGGCTAGCACCATAAGTGGCACGAACCATGGGTTGTCTGGGGAGAATAGTCTGGCGAAGCTGCGCCTTTCAGCCTTCCACTCTTGTTGGCGTTGGCGAGGAGGCAGCGGCGCGCCTCCTCATCGATCAAACCCAAACACCTCAGAGATAGATGTAGAGGTAGGAATTTGTCGAACGAACCACACTCCTTCGTAGACGTCAGGAGTCCATTGATGAAAAGGGGATGGGGAAAGCTTGAACCCAAGTCCTACAGTGATGGATATAAGCGCAATTGAAATTTCTGGGGAGTTACACATTTGTGTATTGATAAGACCGTTCACAATTTCTTGAAGCTCGATCTCCCCCAGATGAACCATATAGCCAAGAGAAACCATGAACCAGAATAGAAGAGCTTTGCCCCACTCATGAGTAAATATTTTATAGTAGACATCGACTACCCTTGTGGACTATTTACTCGGCGGAGCTAGGTAAGCCCTAGCGGCGGTGGAGAAACCACGGTGGTGGCACATTTTCGGGCGACCGGATAAAAGTTTTTGGGTCAGATGTACGTTGACTGTTTAGACCGTAAGAACGATCCGAGTAACGTTAAAATTGTTTGAGCCAGGGGTTATTGGGTATCTGCTAGAGATTTTAGCAATGCTTCTTCCTATAATCCGATCAGTATAAGTATCATAAGAAATGTAAGCCCTAGCGGGTTATTGGGTATCTGCTAGAGATTTTAGATATGGTGTGTATGAAACAAGAATTTGGTGGCTTGGGTGTTCAAAACTTGAGAGACTTCAATTTGTGCCTTTTGGCGTCTTGGATTAAAAGATACCATCTAGATAATAATAAGATTTGGAAAATGATTGTTGATCATAAATATGACCTCTCCCCTAATATCTTTAGTGCTCAGCCTTCAAATTGCTCACCTTTTTGGAAAGGTGTCATGTGGGCTGCTAGTGCTGGTAAGATGGGATATAGATGGCGTGTGTGTTCAGGGACTAAAATTCTGTTCTGGAGTGATGTTTGGCTGGGCAATTACAACCTAGCTATTTTATTTTGGGACCTGTTCACCATAGTGAATGAACAAGATTGTACTGTGGCTCAGGCTTGGGATGGTGAGGATCTTAAATTTACTTTCAGAAGGTGTGTCTCCCCTGTTTTGTATAATAGGTGGTTAGAATTACGCCAGCTTATTAGCACAATTACCTTGTCTCAAGATGATGATATGCCTCTGTGGGCATATGAATCATCTGGCACTTATAGTGTGAGCTCTTTCTATGCTATAGTTAATGATCGAGGTGTGGTTCCTGTTCATACTCCAGCTGTCTGGAAGTTAAACATCCCACCTCGAATCCTATGGCTGCTAGCCAATAATAAACTGCTAACCCGAGATAATTTGGCTAAGCGTAGGCATGTGGATGATAAATCTCGTTTGTTTGTTCAGAACCTGAATCTTGTCACCATTTATTCTTTGATTGCTTTGTTGCCAAACTGATCTGGCCAGTCATTTCTGACTTGCTGGGTGTTGAAGTTGGAACAAATTTTGAATCTGTGGCAAGATGGTAGGTGAGCAATAACAAAAATGCGGCCCTTAATGTAGTTTGCACTGCTGTTTTGTGGTCCATTTGGAAATTGCGTAACGATATGTGCTTTCAGGGAAAAACTTGGCCTGGAGTGCAGGACATCTGGAGAAGGGTTGCTGCGGAACTCAGTCTCTGGAAGATACTATCAAAGGATGCAGTATCAGCCTTGCTGGCAAGAAATGCACTCGTGCTGAACAAGATGAGGGGGGAACTGTTACGCATCGCCTGGACCTGACGAAGAAGTTGCCCAAGATTGTGTCCCCGAAGGAGACAGATGCCGAGCGTGACGCTTTCAACGCCAGTCAAGCTGAAGCCTGTCGCTTGGTGATCACGGAGCTCTACGGAGTTTGAAGAACTGCTGGGTGGTGTTGTTAGCGTCGGTAGATGTTTTGCATGTCTCGGAGCATGATAAAATAACTTGATCTGTAGCTTTTGAAAAGCTCCCTGTTTCATTTCCGGCACACACAGATCTGTGTGTTGCCTCTGTGGTTGTAAAACTATGTGACCGTGTGGTGGTTTCAATGAAACCGGGGGAACCCTTTTATCTAAAAAAAGTATAAGTACCATAAGAAATGTAGTCATCACGTACGACTTCAACGTATGTTCTTGAAAACGTGCACTTCAGTGTACCACTCGAGCCACTTTTGATCATTTGCCTTTTAAGCCGAGCCCGAATTCACTCGTGGGCCTCCATGAACAACAAACTCTAGCCCGTTACCTCCCCGCTGGAACTGTAAGGTCCTCCCCCGAAATGGCGCGAACACCAGAGAGCACGCCCACGTGGCACACCCCGCAGCTGTTCGCGCCACTACTCGCCGTTGACTCCCGCCAAAACATAATCATAGCTCCCACCCGTTCCCTCTCCATGGTTAGTTATAAACGCCTCCCAAATCTGAGATCCTAATCCTCCTCCACCTCGACATGGACGCCGCTGCCGCCACCCCATCCAAGCGCGCCAGGACCACCGCACCGCCCACTGCCCCCATCGCCGCCACGCCGCACAAGCCCAAGAACGCGGCGCCCACCTCGTTCCCCGCCGACCAGGCCACGACGCCGGAGAAGCCGATGCCGAAGGTGTCCCCGGATCTGGCCTCGACGCCGGCCAAGACGGATCAGCGGCCCCTGCTGCGGCGGGCGGCGGGCAAGGGCGCCGTGGCCCTCTCCGTCACGCAGGTCCGGCGGGCCGCGCTCGGGCTCCGGCGGGCCGACAAGGGCCCTGTGGCAGCGGAGGAGGACGCGCTCGAGTCTGTGGCGAGGCAGCTCGGCGTCGCCCCCGGCGCCGGTCGCAGCCCCGTCAAGCGCAGGCCAGAGGTCAAGCTGCCACAGAGGTACGTGCACATCCTACCTGGATCTTCCCATCCCGTTGCTGCTGTTTAGTGTTTACGCACCTCAAATTTGATCCCTTTTTCTCTAATCTGGTTTGGTGGTCAGCTACGAGAACCTCTGCGAGTTCTTCAACTGCTTCGAGAGCTCCACCGGCTGCTGCGCATGAAGGGATCCAAGGCCACCTTCCCCAACATCTGCGCCAGCATCCAGAATCTCGCCGACAGGTCCGTAATGCATCTGACTAGACACAGATGATTACTTCTGCTCTGTAATTGGATTTGTCACGGTTCGGTCTCTGATGATTCTCATGGTTTCTGTCCGCAGGAGGTTCACCTACGGCAATCTCGCGCAGCTCAAGTACGTAATGCCCGAGGCGATCGTCATCAACAGGATCAACTTGCGCGACGAGAAGACCTGCTGCATGAAGCCGGATCTTCAGGTGAACCTGCTGGTCGATGCGGTCCAGGACGGCGTGTTGCTGAAGGGGGAAACCCGCTACTCGGCCCTGAGAAGGATGTTCAGGCAGAGGCTTGTGGATTTCTTCAGGAACCATCCCGAGGTATGGCAATCTTATAACATCAGTACTCTTGCAAGCTTATACTCTAACAAATTAGAACAGTTCAGTAACTCTATGCCAAGTGTATATCTAAAGGAAATATACGCCGGAGTAGGTTGTTAAGTATTCATGGTGTCTCTGTAATTCATCCTGTATGATGATCTTGTATTCAGACTTAATACTACGTGCTTGTGGCAAGTTTATAGTCAAATGGAAACCGATTAGAGACTGTATTTCTAGCATTTGCTGAAGACGTGCTTGTTGGTGTATGTGTAGTTGATATGAAATATTCATGGTCTCTATGCAATTTATCTACCAGGGAGATGACATTCCTGAGCATGAGCTGCCGCATCCGTTCACTCAAACAAAACCAAGCGTCGCTCAGATCGCACCAAGAGTTGTTCCTGAAGCCGATTCTGCAGCACCATCACCATCTCTGGCTGAACAGCAACCTGTTGGAATGTCGCACATGTCGCATTCATTCAAGAGAAGGTTCTCGCAGAGATCTTCAACATGCCCCGCAACGGCCAGCACAACCAGTCCATCTACCGCTGCACCTGCACTAAGCAGGAAGTCGGTGCTCAGTTCTGCTTCTGGTGGCGTAGATCATGAATCGCAAGTGCAAGAGAAGGGTGGCAAGGATGTTGCACTCAGGTTTGGTGCTTCACAAGGAACTCCTGCCAAGTTTGCCTCTACGCCAGTGAGATTATTGGCAGCCACGCCAGGCCTTCACACCCCCAAGAGGCCAATGTCTGCTACACTGTGTGAGACACCACCCCTGTCGACAGCCAAGCGATCAGCCAGGGCCAAACTTTTCATGACACCTACAAAGAATGCAAGCAGTGTGGAGGAAGAGAATCAAAGCACAAGCACATCTGCTGTCGATGCAGATGATGAGTTACTCAGTTTCCTTCCAAAGTCCCTCTTGCAATCGGTAAGCTCATGTTGATTGTGATCATGATATTCTCAGTTTTTTCTTTGTGAACAGAGGATAACCCACATGTGTTACTTGCAGGTAAAGCAGAAGGAGAAGCGGGCTTTGGAGGAGAAGGAAACAGGCTTTGCTGATCAGGTGCAAAGGCAGAAGCTTATATCGTCCCTGCCAAGCACCTTTGACATTGTCTTCCTGATCTATCAGTCGAGGCACCACTCTGTATTGTCAAAGCAGGAGCTAATTGACAGGATTATTGACCGTAGCCCGAAGATTGTTGACAAGGGTGAGTGTGAGCTTTGCTTTCTATCTTTTATTGCTTGAACTGTTGTCTGCAATGTTAATCCTGACGTTGAAGTACTAAATCTACAGGTGAAATTGAAGAGCAACTGAGATTGCTGCAAGAGTTTGTTCCAGAGTGGATATCTGAGAAGACTGCGCTAAGTGGAGATGTCCTCTGCTGGTAAACATTTCCCCTCTGATGCATAACTGTTTTTACTATGGCAACACTTAACAGCTATCTTGTTTTTTTTAGACTAAGACTGTAGGGCTTACACCCCACAGCCAGCTATCTTGTTCCACAGTTACATATCCTAATTTGTGCCATTGTTTGTTTTCAGTGTTGATACATCACTAAGTCAGTCACAGATTCGACAAAGGCTAAATGGTGTGGAGTAGGTGGAAAAGTAAATCAGCACACCTTATTTTGAAATGTAGAAGTAGGATAGGGCATGCTTGCACCTGGAGGCTAGAAGATGGGGCGGGATATACCATTGTGCATGAGAAGATGTTTAAGTGCAGACGCAACTCTTAGACTCAATGATATACATGTTTAGCTTGACTCTTCGAGTTAGCTGATGATGCTTTCTATTTCTTCCAAAACATGGAAATCTATTGTCTATGGTTCTCTTTGTGAAGCCAGTCAGAGATTCGACTATGGTTGCAGGGTGTCTAGTAGGGTGAAGCACAAAACCAGTGCACCTTGTTTACATATGCAGCAATATCACTGTGCAAGGTTGTGCTTAGAGGGTAGAAGATGGCAGGCTATACCATTGTCCTTGAGAAGATGTTGCTTTCACTTCTGTTCAAGTTCAGACACAACTCTTGACTCAGATGAACTACATGTGTAGCTTGACTATTAACTATTATAACAGCTGATGGTGTTTTGTTCATAACGTGTAATCCATTGTCTCATTCTTTTGGAACAAATGATGTGTTGTATGTGGTTGAACTCTTGAGGCCTGAACTTTTTCTTTATTTCTCATGTAAAACAAAAGGGTTGTGATGATTAATTTCACCTCTTATGGTTAAGATGCCAATAGATCGAAATCTGGAAGAAATTCTGTAACATGGACCAAAGTCAAACCTACTCCCTCCTTTTTTAATATAATATGTTTTAGTTGCTGCTCATATTGTCTAGATACATGCCAAAGTGAGTGAACATACACATTAAAAGATGTCTACATTTGTACACATATGAATGTGGAAAATTCTAAAACATCTTATATTAGAAAACGGAGGGAGTACCTATGAAATTTCATAGCGAAAATCAGTTAAGTAAAAAAGGCAGATGTTTACATATGTGTAATCCAGGCCACAAAAGGTTTACATATGTGTAATCCAGGCCGACTCCGTTAGCTCTCCGTCTTCTTTTTACTTCCAATGTTGTCTGAAATGTAAATCCTGACGTTGAACCGCAAAATCTAATAGGTGAAGTGAAGAGCAACCTGAGATAGATGCAAGGGTTTGTTCCAGAGTGGATCTCTGAAAAACCTCAAGAACTTCAGACGTTCTTTCTGGTAAATACTTTTTTACCGGACCCATACATATCTAATTTTGTGACCGTTATTCTCAGACTATCTTGCTGCCCATTTTAGTGTCGATGCAGCACTAAAGTCCGTTAGAGTTTTGGCACAGATTGCTTGGTGCCTAGAGGTTAGAAGGTACAAAGATACAATGTTTTCTTCACTTTTTAAGTTCGGACACAACCACCCTCTCAATGAGAGACATGTATGTAGCTGAAATTTTCGAACAACCGATGATTTATCTATTCCTGCCAATTATTTTGATCCATTCTCTGTTTGTGTCTTGGTAAGAAGGATGAACTCAAGGCATAAACTTTGTATTCTCCAAACATAATAATTAGCAGACAAGATTTCACTGCAAGCTAAGAGAGATACACTGGCTGGAGTAAACATGTTTTCTTTCGGACTATCACCACACAGTCAGAATCGTTCAGCAGTTTCAGTATACAACAAAATCAGTAACTACACCTAATTAGCTTTATATGACATCTTCCCGAACTGAAACTGTTGTGGCCGCTTGCAGCTGCGAAGGTAGTAGGGATTAGGTTTAGAGAATTCAGAGGGTCAGGAATAGCAAGGAGAAGATAGATTGATTATTCATTGCTTGCCCTAAACACACGGGATACAAATCCTCTTATAGGAGGACCAGCCGCCAGGGGACCTAGTGCACAAACCGACTCAAATACATGTTGTATGTAACTAGGACTCTATTTGAGTCTGACACAAATTAACTCACGAATTATCCTATTTCCCTAATTATTTAATCCTGCAGTAACTAACCTGGACTCTAGCTATGGCTATTAAGGCCACAACAGAAACACTTTCTATGAGAGTAGGCACACATCAGTTCCTTAGGCATCCCATTGCTTAATGTTTCTCACTCGTGAAAGGCTCCAAGAATAACTCTCTGATTTGCCTTTTCTTCTGACCATCTGGTGCCCCAATACCATCCCCGCCTTGGTAGACACAGTGCGAGATTCGAGCCAAATTGACACAACTCTTGGCGAAAGGTCTCGTAATTGTACAATGTTCGAATGCATCTTCATTTATCGACTTCCAAGCATCCATGGTAAGGTTTTCCATTGCTTTGCGAGACTCTTGCTCATCGGAGCTGTTCTCCGACATGTGGATAGCTATGGAAGATGGTGCATCCCCTCTCTCCAGCTCAGCCTGTCAAACATATTTTCAGACAATACAAATGAACATAAATATCAGGAGACAACTCACAGAAAAGTTCAGTTTTGGTGACGAAATATCAATGAACAATTTTAAAGGAGAACACACTGATTGTCCTTACGGAGTGCGTTGCTGAGTCGTTACAGAGCCGTAGAATTAACGATGCAGACCGAACTAATTTTGGGTAGCTTCCAACTTCGGCAAGAGACTTGGAGGTGAGTTCTTCTTTCATGCTGACCATGGGAAAAGCATGTTGCAGCAGCAATGGCGCAGAGGACGAAACGGATCCATTGTCAAGGTATTCCTGGAGTGTTGATCTGTGATTTCCATGGTGCCACTTTGCCTCCACCAGGAATGACTTTGCCATGTCATGCCACTGCAATGTTATGCAGCTTATTTTTACTACTATTTTGTGAATACTACACACGCCTGACAGTGAAGTTAATTCTGTAAACAAACTTACGGCCTTTTGAAGAAGAAAACGGGTGTCACAACCATGATTTTTCAGAACATTTTCCGCCACCTCATTGGATGTCGTGTACATCACGGAGTAGAGTGCTTTCATATACTCCGGGAGTATATCGCTGGGACTTTCTTCCCATCTGACAATATTTATTTGAGCAAAATTTTGAAAAACATAAATGGTTCGTTCAAGGTGAAACTAGTGTGTCTTGTACATATTAATTATTACACATGCTATTCCTATATTAAAATGAAGCTACTTAAATTATGAGAAGTACAATGCTACATAGACTTTTACCTTCCAATGGCGTCAGTGAAGAGGATTAGTTCATCGAGAGTTCCATACACATCATAAACATCATCCAAGTGAACTATTAAATTAGCAACTTTGGCAAGCACTTCTCGACATGCTCCATGGTTCGGCTCCCAGACGATTCCATTTGCGTAATGGAAGCACTCCATCAGACGGTCCCTCGCGAAGCCCAACTTTTCACCAAGTCCAGCCTCCTTCCACCACCTACAATCAAGCCAATTTCAATTATCTTAAATAAGTACCGTCTGATGCTCGTTTCGAAAATAAAAGGTATATATCTCCTAGACTATCATGGGGATCTGCATCGACCAATGAGCACAATCATACACAAACCCATCAACTACCAAAGCAATGAGCGCGGGTTACTTTAAATGTAGCTTTCTTCAAGCTTAATTACCTCGCCATTCTCCCAAGTTCTTGCTGATGCGCACTTTGCACATTATTGAAGTCCATCGCCGCGAATCGAAGGAGCACCGGATCAGAATCACTCTCATGTCTAGCGCATTGATCAATGAACCATCTTGCCTCTAGTCTAGGCGACCTCCAGTGCAAAGGGAGGTCTAAAGCATGAGTCACGCTACGACGTAAATGGTGATCCATGGATGGAAGGAGCTCTCTGAGAGCATTCGTCGAAAGCGCTCGCACCTCGTCCAGTGTTTCCTCCCCTCCGAATGCAAGGTGAGAGGCCTCGTAGAGTGAGAGGAGTCCCTTGACGTCGTATGATCCGTTCTTAAGACATTTCAGAGATTCTACACATATTGACACCATAAAATGGTTTATGTTATATAAGTGCACAAACACCATGCTTTCAGTATACTAAAACTCCGTTTGTTCGAGAAGTGTATATACTATCTCATACTAGGTACATACCTGTGGGGAGGGAGACTGGGAAACCGTTCTCCCTGAGCAACCTGAACCTCATTCCCACATAAGCAATATCATCACCCGAGCTGCATTGACGAGGTCTTGTACTATGGATGGAGCTGAGGATACTGGCGACCTCCTCCTCGAAGTGGTAGGTGATGCCCAGCCGTTGCACCGTGTCGACAAGCCTAAGCTTCGCAGCCTCGTCGTGGCCTCTCCTCGCCGCTGCCAAGCGCTCCTCCACGCGGGCCTTCATCCGGTCAGAGCTCCAATCTCCGGTCTGTACGTGGGTGAAGTGCACTCATGCATTAATTACGTACATTTTTTCATATGAATTTAGTACTACCTCCGATCCATATTAGTGGGCACAACTTTGTCTAAATACATATGTATCTAGTCTAAATACTTAACTAGATACATATGAATTTAGACAAAACTATACCCACTAATATGGATCGGAGGGAGTACCATCTTATATCTCAACGGTTATGTATCTTTTTTCGATAAAGGGATTCTATATTACTTAGAAGTTTTAAGTATTATTACACATGTCCTCTACATAAATAGGATATACAGTACCAACAAATTCTCAAATGATGGTACATAAATTAAAAGACGAATTACATATAATAATGCATCTAGATTCTAGACTCAGAGATATCACCGTATGGTCGGCATGGCAGCGGCTGTTTGCCGACCGCAGCTGCAGGAGGGAGTCGTAGTCCCAGGAGCTGGGAGCGTAGTTGGCTGACCGCCGACCCGGCGCCGTCGCAGACGAGCATCGCACCGTTACTGGCCGGAAGCACCTTGTTCCTGCCGTTGCCATTGCCATGGAACTGCTTGAAAGCGAGGCAACACTACTAGCAAGCTAGACCCTAGTGATCAGTTGCTGCTGGCTGTACTAGGCTACCGTTGGTAAGTTCCAATTTATAGGCAAAGGTCTAGAGTGAGATGTGTAGCTGCTGACCTGGCCAGCCAGCCTGAAAACTACTGTGCTGAAACAACGATGACGAAATAGGCCGTAGCCCCGCTATATAAATATATCAACCAACCGATACAACCGACAAACACGAAATGCTGGGGCGGCAGCAGACAAACACACAAAAGCAAGAAAAGAGAAAGTAAAATGGAGACATAGGCGAATTGACTAAGACGATGACCCGCACTCGTTGCACACTCTCCGAAGAAGTACCACCACGCTCCTAGCTAGCACCAATCGACGAGTGCCAAGCAACACCTTCAAGAAGGAAAGCCACGCTGCTGCCCGGACTATCAGGTCCTAGGGTTTCCCCCGGCACAGGGAAGCGGATGAAAAGTAGCCACGACGCCCTTCAGGAAGGAAGATGCCACCCGGAGGCGGAATCGCGTCGGTGTCAGACGAACTGACAAGGATTTCTCCCGAAAAACCCCATCCACAACCCGGTCGATTCGTAGCACAGGAGCCCCGCGAGGGCAAGCCTCAACACCAGCATACTAGCCGCCCACCACCATGCGCCAACGAATGCGAAGCCACCGCCGTCGTTTCACCGAAGTAGCCGTCACGCGGTCTGCAAGACGAATGTGAGGAGAATGAATCGAGGTCAGCAGTACCGCGGCCGAGCGGGAGGGGACAACCTCCACCGCTAAAGACGGTAGTCGACCGGACGCGACAACAGAGCACACCAGTCCCTGTCAGGTCCGGCCGAGCCCAACGGACCCGTAAAGCCCCCACGGGGGCATACCAGTCCTAATAGAGTCCGGCCGGGCCCGAAACGGGTCCGTGAAGCTCGTCGTCACGCTGCAACAAGGTCGGCCGCCGTTGCCGCTGCAGCTGCATCCTCCACCTCTCCTTCATCTGCAAAACGCACCGCAGGTCAAGCCGGCCCGCACTGACCCAGATGGGGCCCGACGGGCCCAGATCTGGGCCGCATGGGCAGGCCGTCGTCGCTACAGCACCGCGCCGCCCCGCTGCAAGCTCGCATCGCCGCCGTCCTACTACCCCCGGCCGAAGCCGGGCCGCCGCCTCCCGTGGTGCACCGTCGCCGGAGGAGAGCCGCCCCGCGAGGCCTCCCACGTGCGCGGGTAGAAGACAGCCGCCGCCGCCGGCCACGCCCGAGCAGGGCTCGGAGGCGCACGCCGACGGCGGCGGGAGGGAGAGGCAGGGGAAGGAGACGGGCGCAAGGCGCGGGGGCGGCGCGGACGCGGCAAGGGAAGGGGAGGAAGAGGGTCGGGGGACGGCGCGGCGCGGGAGGCTAGGGTTGGGGGAGGAGCAGAGAGGAAGAAGGGTCGGGGGGAGCGTCTGCACCATCGGGACGCATCTCTTGTACGGAGTATATACCGTGCTGAAACAACGTCGCAAGCATGCATACTATACGCTCTGGTGTGTTAGACGTACAAATCTCGTGCGAGGGAAATGACAATAAACCGAAGCCAATAACCCTTTCGCCTATAACGGAATGGAAGGACATCACTGCAGGATCAGAGTTTAGTGTTTCGGATCAAAAGTTAGTGTCAGTGTCAAACATTGCGTGCATGTTAGGTTATGTTAATCCAACAATGTTGACATTCACGGTGTTGGGATCTGATGTACATGCACAAAACATGCTTGAGATACATGAGTAGGCTCACATCGA
This sequence comes from Poa pratensis, assembly GCA_947311845.1. Taxonomy (NCBI): domain Eukaryota; kingdom Viridiplantae; phylum Streptophyta; class Magnoliopsida; order Poales; family Poaceae; genus Poa; species Poa pratensis. Next base: position 136,951,268 of record CAMZMU010000063.1, on the reverse strand, counting down.
TGTATTAGGTTCTACCATAGTAAAAACAGAGGCAACAAAACTCGGAGCTCACAAAATAAGTAGAACCGCCTCTCTATACCAAGATGAAAAGGCGTCTAAAAACAACTGCCTTGCCAGCAATAGTAATCGAACAAATAAGCAGGGACTTTATAATTTGATTCCAGCACCACCACATGCTATGCTCCAGTCATATTTAAATTATTATGAAGTGTAGTTAGCTAAAAGAAACATGCCCTTCTCTGTTACTTCTGAGCACATTCTTCTCATTCTAAGTAATGTTTTTTATTTTGATGATATCGGCGTATATAAATTATTGACCTAAAAAACTTTGAGCGTGCACCAAAATCTCAAAAATAATGCACACAAATCTCAGAAAGGGCGTGGCGGCAAAATTCAACTAGTAGATTATTAGCAGCGAACCAATTTGCCACAAGGGAGTCCAGTTCAGGTAATCAAGTACAGAACTATTGGAAGAAATTATGGAAGTTGCCTGTCCCTCCAAAAGTACGTTGTTTCTGGTGGAGGGTAATCAAAAAAAATTGTCCAGTCTAGAGCAGTTCTTAAGAGCAGACATGTGGAGCATATTGCATATTGTGAAGCATGTGGTGTATCAGAAGAGACTATTTCACATGCTCTCTTTGACTGTACTTGGGCTCGGCTATTTTGGCAAGAGATGAGGTCTATGTCTGGTGTCAAGTTGCCTTCGTTCCATCCTAACTCATGGGCCAGTGACATGATTGATCACCAGTCTATGATTGAGAAAGATACATGCCTAATTATTTGTGGCTGCTGGGCAATTTGGCAGGAAAGAAATGCAAAGAAACACGGTGACAGTAGCAGGTCAATTACTGAGTCTGTCATATGGGCTTTGGATACCACGATTGACCCGTCGAGGCTGAGCAAAGATAAATCTCGACGGCATGTGAAAAAGAAGGCTCGATGGATTCCACCTGAAGCTGAAACTCTAAAGTTGAACACTGATGCTAGTTTCGATGTGGATAATAAATCGGGGAGCACTGGTGTGGTTGTCCGAGATCATCACGGAACTATGATAAGAGGACAAGCCTTATGGTATGATCATATACCAAATGCTAGAGTTATGGAGGCCATGGCAATTAGGGATGGTGTTAAAGCTGGCAGCGGAAAGGGGCTATATGAGTGTCATTATCGAATCAGATGCCAAAGAGGTTATACAACAATTAGCTGATGAGGAGAGTGATAGGTCTGAGTTGAAACCTATATGTCAAGATATTAGAGAGATTTTGAGAGCTTTTCCTAGCTATAGTGTGAGTTTTGTTGGGCGGGATGCTAATCAAGCAGCTCATCTTTGCGCTAGACAGGCTAGTTCATATAGGAGGAGGTGTCTGTGGATTAATTATATCCCAGTCGCTCTCACCGACACTTTGTTGAGTGATTGTAATCCTATCTTTGATTAATAAAGTTATTGGTAATTTTCGCCAAAAAAAAAGATTTTTGTTTTGTGTCACCAACTCTGATTTTCACGTGCACGGCTAAGATCAAATCCCGAAGTGCAATAGAAGTAAGGATGTATTTTTTATTTTTTGAATAATTAATTGCTGAAAATACAAATCAAGTTTTAGGATGGTTGGCATTTTTAATAACCGTTCATCCAACGAGATCTGACGGTGTTAAAATAGTCGGAACCAGACTGATGGAGCCGAACGGTTCCGCGGAACCGAAAATCGTGTGGGACCGCAACCAAAATTTTGTGGGACTACGTACCAAAACTGTAGGTCCGGTATCAAATATATGTGGGTCCAATATTACAGCACACTCTTTTTGTCTTTTTGTAATATGACGGCACACTCGATGGAGGAGGCGGAAGCACTTTGTGATCGAGTTGGCATATTTGTTGATGGCGTCTGTTCTTCCGGTCCCGACGAGCGACGACCATGGCGGCATGCAGCTCCGGCAGTACTTCGCTGGGAGACACAGGGGCGCGGCAGTGTGGGCGAATCCATGGCGCCGCACAGCTCCAGCAGTACTTCACGACAAGACAGGGGCGCAGCGGCGACGGTTTGGCAGCCGTATCCCCATGGCGGGAACGATTTCATGGCGGCATGCATTTCCGTCACTGCTTCGCGGGGCGGCACAGGGCGCGGCGGCGAATGTTTGGCAGCCATATCCGCATGGAGACGAGGAGCTCCGACAGGCACAAGACGAAGAGAAGAAGCAAGACACGGTGGAGATTGTGCTCGTCAGTTTAGACAATGCTGTCCAGATTGAAGTAAGATAAAAAGAAAAACTGAAGCAGTTTGTACTGATAATTTCCAGTACACTGGTCATTATTTTATCAACAATCTGAGCAGCATTTTGGTAGTGTACTGATTATCAGTGTAAGCTAAAATTGGGCATCTATGTATTGTGGTATGGTCATGTGTAGCAAATGTCAATGCATCTGAATGTATTGTATTGTGGTATGGAGAAGAAATTGGGCAGTATTTTAACTATTTTTCTATGCAAATAATGAATATTTATCACAGAAATAAAGCAACATATTTGTCATACCAATGGACTAAACTTGAGAGCAATATATCACCAGTAGCATATCATGGTAAATTAGTGCCAAACATCCATACAAATTTCAGTACAGAAAATAACATAGCATACACTTCATATACATATCACAAAAAGCATGAAATTTAGGTAATTTCACAGCTTCTACTCTGCTCCATCTTGGCCCTGGAGGTGTTGCTGTCGTTTCAGTGCCAAAGAGCCACCATTTTATCCTGCCATCTTGGCCCTGTAGGCAATGGCCTCATCATTTTCAGCTGAACTATTTCTGTCATCTTCATCATGCACACAAAAGAAGTCACTGTCCTCACTGTCATCTTCATCATGCACACAAAAGAAGTCACTGTCCTCACAGTCGTCTGAAACTGAAAATACTGATAAAGTGGTTATAGGGTCATATTAACATAGAGTTTCATAGTTTCTTTAGTCTGTTGTTGAAACTAAAATACAAATAGAAAAGTTAATTGCTTGTACCTAAAAATACAGATAAGGTTCAGTGCAGAATGAGAGGCAAGATACCCTATCAGATTTAGGTACCTGCTATACACAAGTTAACAATCTTCCACACCATAAGCTCCTCTTTACCGATCTGCAAACAAAATAAGAAACTGAAGTCTACCTTACATAGGATCTTAATAGACTTGCTCATGCCCTGATTTGATCATGTCAATCTAGAATTATGGAAAAAGTGCTAGCGTGCGTATTTCTGCAAGTAATTATCGGCATCCATTCTCTAACCTGCTTCGGCTGGTGCAGTGTACGATCGGCCGTGGCTGTGTACGGCGACGGAACTGTCGCACCGTGTACCCCAGTCCCTCCGAGCTGCAGTTGTCGCCGAACTCCTCGCCTCGTGTCGAATTCCCCAACAGCTGGTTTTCTCACATGACTGATGGGCACCATGCCTCCAGCACAGATCGTACGTACACCCAAGGACAACCTCCACACACGCTCGCTGTCTATCGAATGTAACGGATAACGTGGAATGAATGTTCTTGCAACCAAGCACGCCACTAGCTACAAGCTACTCTGTGTCGTTACTCCGCAAGGGTTTGGTCGTGAGTCCCAATCCATCGCTGATGAGCTGAGTACGATGCCAGCACATACATGTGTGAAAATTGTAGAACCCTAATATTTGTTGTTGTATTGATATGACCCTCGTAGGTGTATATAAGGAGTACAAGACTTGGGAGGCAAGTTGCCTGTGACTTGGAGTACAAGATGATCTCTAATCTAATCCCTAGTCTAATACGTATATGTATTCTTAAATTCCCCCTCAGTCGTAGCGGGAGTAAAGACATCCGTCGTTCCTCCTCTCCGTCATCATCAACTACGTCTCTTAAGGTCTTCCTCTCTTCCTCCTCTCTTCCCCAAGCAGTTACAGCGGGAGTGACGTGGACGCAAGTGACGATGCGCACGTTGTTGTTGAAACTAAAATACAAATAGAAAAGTTAATTGCTTGTACCTAAAAATACAGATAAGGTTCAGTGCAGAATGAGAGGCAAGATACCCTATCAGATTTAGATACCTGCTATACACAAGTTAACAATCTTCCACACCATAAGCTCCTCTTTACCGATCCTGCAAACAAAATAAGAAACTGAAGTCTACCTTACATAGGATCTTAATAGACTTGCTCATGCCCTGATTTGATCATGTCAATCTAGAATTATGGAAAAAGTGCTAGCGTGCGTATTTCTGCAAGTAATTATCGGCATCCATTCTCTAACCTGCTTCGGCTGGTGCAGTGTACGATCGGCCGTGGCTGTGTACGGCGACGGAACTGTCGCACCGTGTACCCCAGTCCCTCCGAGCTGCAGTTGTCGCCGAACTCCTCGCCTCGTGTCGAATTCCCCAACAGCTGGTTTTCTCACATGACTGCTGGGCACCATGCCTCCAGCACAGATCGTACGTACACCCAAGGACAGCCTCCACACACGCTCGCTGTCTATCGAATTTAACGGATACCGTGGAATGAATGTTCTTGCAACCAAGCACGCCACTAGCTACAAGCTACTCTGTGTCGTTACTCCGCAAGGGTTTGGTCGTGAGTCCCAATCCATCGCTGATGAGCTGAGTACGATGCCAGCACATACATGTGTGAAAATTGTAGAACCCTAATATTTGTTGTTGTATTGATATGACCCTCGTAGGTGTATATAAGGAGTACAAGACTTGGGAGGCAAGTTGCCTGTGACTTGGAGTACAAGATGATCTCTAATCTAATCCCTAGTCTAATACGTATATGTATTCTTAAATTCCCCCTCAGTCGTAGCGGGAGTAAAGACATCCGTCGTTCCTCCTCTCCGTCATCATCAACTACGTCTCTTAAGGTCTTCCTCTCTTCCTCCTCTCTTCCCCAAGCAGTTACAGCGGGAGTGACGTGGACGCAAGTGACGATGCGCACGTTGTTGTTGAAACTAAAATACAAATAGAAAAGTCAATTGCTTGTACCTAAAAATACAGATAAGGTTCAGTGCAGAATGAGAGGCAAGATACCCTATCAGATTTAGGTACCTGCTATACACAAGTTAACAATCTTCCACACCATAAGCTCCTCTTTACCGATTCTGCAAACAAAATAAGAAACTGAAGTCTACCTTACATAGGATCTTAATAGACTTGCTCATGCCCTGATTTGATCATGTCAATCTAGAATTATGGAAAAAGTGCTAGCGTGCGTATTTCTGCAAGTAATTATCGGCATCCATTCTCTAACCTGCTTCGGCTGGTGCAGTGTACGATCGGCCGTGGCTGTGTACGGCGACGGAACTGTCGCACCGTGTACCCCAGTCCCTCCGAGCTGCAGTTGTCGCCGAACTCCTCGCCTCGTGTCGAATTCCCCAACAGCTGGTTTTCTCACATGACTGCTGGGCACCATGCCTCCAGCACAGATCGTACGTACACCCAAGGACAGCCTCCACACACGCTCGCTGTCTATCGAATTTAACGGATACCGTGGAATGAATGTTCTTGCAACCAAGCACGCCACTAGCTACAAGCTACTCTGTGTCGTTACTCCGCAAGGGTTTGGTCGTGAGTCCCAATCCATCGCTGATGAGCTGAGTACGATGCCAGCACATACATGTGTGAAAATTGTAGAACCCTAATATTTGTTGTTGTATTGATATGACCCTCGTAGGTGTATATAAGGAGTACAAGACTTGGGAGGCAAGTTGCCTGTGACTTGGAGTACAAGATGATCTCTAATCTAATCCCTAGTCTAATACGTATATGTATTCTTAAATTCCCCCTCAGTCGTAGCGGGAGTAAAGACATCCGTCGTTCCTCCTCTCCGTCATCATCAACTACGTCTCTTAAGATCTTCCTCTCTTCCTCCTCTCTTCCCCAAGCAGTTACAGCGGGAGTGACGTGGACGCAAGTGACGATGCGCACGTTGTTGTTGAAACTAAAATACAAATAGAAAAGTTAATTGCTTGTACCTAAAAATACAGATAAGGTTCAGTGCAGAATGAGAGGCAAGATACCCTATCAGATTTAGGTACCTGCTATACACAAGTTAACAATCTTCCACACCATAAGCTCCTCTTTACCGATCCTGCAAACAAAATAAGAAACTGAAGTCTACCTTACATAGGATCTTAATAGACTTGCTCATGCCCTGATTTGATCATGTCAATCTAGAATTATGGAAAAAGTGCTAGCGTGCGTATTTCTGCAAGTAATTATCGGCATCCATTCTCTAACCTGCTTCGGCTGGTGCAGTGTACGATCGGCCGTGGCTGTGTACGGCGACGGAACTGTCGCACCGTGTACCCCAGTCCCTCCGAGCTGCAGTTGTCGCCGAACTCCTCGCCTCGTGTCGAATTCCCCAACAGCTGGTTTTCTCACATGACTGCTGGGCACCATGCCTCCAGCACAGATCGTACGTACACCCAAGGACAGCCTCCACACACGCTCGCTGTCTATCGAATGTAACGGATACCGTGGAATGAATGTTCTTGCAACCAAGCACGCCACTAGCTACAAGCTACTCTGTGTCGTTACTCCGCAAGGGTTTGGTCGTGAGTCCCAATCCATCGCTGATGAGCTGAGTACGATGCCAGCACATACATGTGTGAAAATTGTAGAACCCTAATATTTGTTGTTGTATTGATATGACCCTCGTAGGTGTATATAAGGAGTACAAGACTTGGGAGGCAAGTTGCCTGTGACTTGGAGTACAAGATGATCTCTAATCTAATCCCTAGTCTAATACGTATATGTATTCTTAAATTCCCCCTCAGTCGTAGCGGGAGTAAAGACATCCGTCGTTCCTCCTCTCCGTCATCATCAACTACGTCTCTTAAGGTCTTCCTCTCTTCCTCCTCTCTTCCCCAAGCAGTTACAGCGGGAGTGACGTGGACGCAAGTGACGATGCGCACGTTGTTGTTGAAACTAAAATACAAATAGAAAAGTCAATTGCTTGTACCTAAAAATACAGATATGGTTCAGTGCAGAATGAGAGGCAAGATACCCTATCAGATTTAGGTACCTGCTATACACAAGTTAACAATCTTCCACACCATAAGCTCCTCTTTACCGATTCTGCAAACAAAATAAGAAACTGAAGTCTACCTTACATAGGATCTTAATAGACTTGCTCATGCCCTGATTTGATCATGTCAATCTAGAATTATGGAAAAAGTGCTAGCGTGCGTATTTCTGCAAGTAATTATCGGCATCCATTCTCTAACCTGCTTCGGCTGGTGCAGTGTACGATCGGCCGTGGCTGTGTACGGCGACGGAACTGTCGCACCGTGTACCCCAGTCCCTCCGAGCTGCAGTTGTCGCCAAACTCCTCGCCTCGTGTCGAATTCCCCAACAGCTGGTTTTCTCACATGACTGCTGGGCACCATGCCTCCAGCACAGATCGTACGTACACCCAAGGACAGCCTCCACACACGCTCGCTGTCTATCGAATGTAACGGATACCGTGGAATGAATGTTCTTGCAACCAAGCACGCCACTAGCTACAAGCTACTCTGTGTCGTTACTCCGCAAGGGTTTGGTCGTGAGTCCCAATCCATCGCTGATGAGCTGAGTACGATGCCAGCACATACATGTGTGAAAATTGTAGAACCCTAATATTTGTTGTTGTATTGATATGACCCTCGTAGGTGTATATAAGGAGTACAAGACTTGGGAGGCAAGTTGCCTGTGACTTGGAGTACAAGATGATCTCTAATCTAATCCCTAGTCTAATACGTATATGTATTCTTAAATTCCCCCTCAGTCGTAGCGGGAGTAAAGACATCCGTCGTTCCTCCTCTCCGTCATCATCAACTACGTCTCTTAAGGTCTTCCTCTCTTCCTCCTCTCTTCCCCAAGCAGTTACAGCGGGAGTGACGTGGACGCAAGTGACGATGCGCACGTTGTTGTTGAAACTAAAATACAAATAGAAAAGTTAATTGCTTGTACCTAAAAATACAGATAAGGTTCAGTGCAGAATGAGAGGCAAGATACCCTATCAGATTTAGGTACCTGCTATACACAAGTTAACAATCTTCCACACCATAAGCTCCTCTTTACCGATCCTGCAAACAAAATAAGAAACTGAAGTCTACCTTACATAGGATCTTAATAGATTTGCTCATGCCCTGATTTGATCATGTCAATCTAGAATTATGGAAAAAGTGCTAGCGTGCGTATTTCTGCAAGTAATTATCGGCATCCATTCTCTAACCTGCTTCGGCTGGTGCAGTGTACGATCGGCCGTGGCTGTGTACGGCGACGGAACTGTCGCACCGTGTACCCCAGTCCCTCCGAGCTGCAGTTGTCGCCGAACTCCTCGCCTCGTGTCGAATTCCCCAACAGCTGGTTTTCTCACATGACTGCCGGGCACCATGCCTCCAGCACAGATCGTACGTACACCCAAGGACAGCCTCCACACACGCTCGCTGTCTATCGAATGTAACGGATACCGTGGAATGAATGTTCTTGCAACCAAGCACGCCACTAGCTACAAGCTACTCTGTGTCGTTACTCCGCAAGGGTTTGGTCGTGAGTCCCAATCCATCGCTGATGAGCTGAGTACGATGCCAGCACATACATGTGTGAAAATTGTAGAACCCTAATATTTGTTGTTGTATTGATATGACCCTCGTAGGTGTATATAAGGAGTACAAGACTTGGGAGGCAAGTTGCCTGTGACTTGAAGTACAAGATGATCTCTAATCTAATCCCTAGTCTAATACGTATATGTATTCTTAAATTCCCCCTCAGTCGTAGCGGGAGTAAAGACATCCGTCGTTCCTCCTCTCCGTCATCATCAACTACGTCTCTTAAGGTCTTCCTCTCTTCCTCCTCTCTTCCCCAAGCAATTACAGCGGGAGTGACGTGGACGCAAGTGACGATGCGCACGTTGTTGTTGAAACTAAAATACAAATAGAAACGTCAATTGCTTGTACCTAAAAATACAGATAAGGTTCAGTGCAGAATGAGAGGCAAGATACCCTATCAGATTTAGGTACCTGCTATACACAAGTTAACAATCTTCCACACCATAAGCTCCTCTTTACCGATTCTGCAAACAAAATAAGAAACTGAAGTCTACCTTACATAGGATCTTAATAGACTTGCTCATGCCCTGATTTGATCATGTCAATCTAGAATTATGGAAAAAGTGCTAGCGTGCGTATTTCTGCAAGTAATTATCGGCATCCATTCTCTAACCTGCTTCGGCTGGTGCAGTGTACGATCGGCCGTGGCTGTGTACGGCGACGGAACTGTCGCACCGTGTACCCCAGTCCCTCCGAGCTGCAGTTGTCGCCAAACTCCTCGCCTCGTGTCGAATTCCCCAACAGCTGGTTTTCTCACATGACTGCTGGGCACCATGCCTCCAGCACAGATCGTACGTACACCCAAGGACAGCCTCCACACACGCTCGCTGTCTATCGAATGTAACGGATACCGTGGAATGAATGTTCTTGCAACCAAGCATGCCACTAGCTACAAGCTACTCTGTGTCGTTACTCCGCAAGGGTTTGGTCGTGAGTCCCAATCCATCGCTGATGAGCTGAGTACGATGCCAGCACATACATGTGTGAAAATTGTAGAACCCTAATATTTGTTGTTGTATTGATATGACCCTCGTAGGTGTATATAAGGAGTACAAGACTTGGGAGGCAAGTTGCCTGTGACTTGGAGTACAAGATGATCTCTAATCTAATCCCTAGTCTAATACGTATATGTATTCTTAAATTCCCCCTCAGTCGTAGCGGGAGTAAAGACATCCGTCGTTCCTCCTCTCCGTCATCATCAACTACGTCTCTTAAGGTCTTCCTCTCTTCCTCCTCTCTTCCCCAAGCAGTTACAGCGGGAGTGACGTGGACGCAAGTGACGATGCGCACGTTGTTGTTGAAACTAAAATACAAATAGAAAAGTCAATTGCTTGTACCTAAAAATACAGATAAGGTTCAGTGCAGAATGAGAGGCAAGATACCCTATCAGATTTAGATACCTGCTATACACAAGTTAACAATCTTCCACACCATAAGCTCCTCTTTACCGATTCTGCAAACAAAATAAGAAACTGAAGTCTACCTTACATAGGATCTTAATAGACTTGCTCATGCCCTGATTTGATCATGTCAATCTAGAATTATGGAAAAAGTGCTAGCGTGCGTATTTCTGCAAGTAATTATCGGCATCCATTCTCTAACCTGCTTCGGCTGGTGCAGTGTACGATCGGCCGTGGCTGTGTACGGCGACGGAACTGTCGCACCGTGTACCCCAGTCCCTCCGAGCTGCAGTTGTCGCCAAACTCCTCGCCTCGTGTCGAATTCCCCAACAGCTGGTTTTCTCACATGACTGCTGGGCACCATGCCTCCAGCACAGATCGTACGTACACCCAAGGACAGCCTCCACACACGCTCGCTGTCTATCGAATGTAACGGATACCGTGGAATGAATGTTCTTGCAACCAAGCACGCCACTAGCTACAAGCTACTCTGTGTCGTTACTCCGCAAGGGTTTGGTCGTGAGTCCCAATCCATCGCTGATGAGCTGAGTACGATGCCAGCACATACATGTGTGAAAATTGTAGAACCCTAATATTTGTTGTTGTATTGATATGACCCTCGTAGGTGTATATAAGGAGTACAAGACTTGGGAGGCAAGTTGCCTGTGACTTGGAGTACAAGATGATCTCTAATCTAATCCCTAGTCTAATACGTATATGTATTCTTAAATTCCCCCTCAGTCGTAGCGGGAGTAAAGACATCCGTCGTTCCTCCTCCCCGTCATCATCAACTACGTCTCTTAAGGTCTTCCTCTCTTCCTCCTCTCTTCCCCAAGCAGTTACAGCGGGAGTGACGTGGACGCAAGTGACGATGCGCACGTTGTTGTTGAAACTAAAATACAAATAGAAAAGTCAATTGCTTGTACCTAAAAATACAGATAAGGTTCAGTGCAGAATGAGAGGCAAGATACCCTATCAGATTTAGGTACCTGCTATACACAAGTTAACAATCTTCCACACCATAAGCTCCTCTTTACCGATTCTGCAAACAAAATAAGAAACTGAAGTCTACCTTACATAGGATCTTAATAGACTTGCTCATGCCCTGATTTGATCATGTCAATCTAGAATTATGGAAAAAGTGCTAGCGTGCGTATTTCTGCAAGTAATTATCGGCATCCATTCTCTAACCTGCTTCGGCTGGTGCAGTGTACGATCGGCCGTGGCTGTGTACGGCGACGGAACTGTCGCACCGTGTACCCCAGTCCCTCCGAGCTGCAGTTGTCGCCGAACTCCTCGCCTCGTGTCGAATTCCCCAACAGCTGGTTTTCTCACATGACTGCTGGGCACCATGCCTCCAGCACAGATCGTACGTACACCCAAGGACAGCCTCCACACACGCTCGCTGTCTATCGAATGTAACGGATACCGTGGAATGAATGTTCTTGCAACCAAGCACGCCACTAGCTACAAGCTACTCTGTGTCGTTACTCCGCAAGGGTTTGGTCGTGAGTCCCAATCCATCGCTGATGAGCTGAGTACGATGCCAGCACATACATGTGTGAAAATTGTAGAACCCTAATATTTGTTGTTGTATTGATATGACCCTCGTAGGTGTATATAAGGAGTACAAGACTTGGGAGGCAAGTTGCCTGTGACTTGGAGTACAAGATGATCTCTAATCTAATCCCTAGTCTAATACGTATATGTATTCTTAAATTCCCCCTCAGTCGTAGCGGGAGTAAAGACATCCGTCGTTCCTCCTCTCCGTCATCATCAACTACGTCTCTTAAGGTCTTCCTCTCTTCCTCCTCTCTTCCCCAAGCAGTTACAGCGGGAGTGACGTGGACGCAAGTGACGATGCGCACGTTGTTGTTGAAACTAAAATACAAATAGAAAAGTTAATTGCTTGTACCTAAAAATACAGATAAGGTTCAGTGCAGAATGAGAGGCAAGATACCCTATCAGATTTAGGTACCTGCTATACACAAGTTAACAATCTTCCACACCATAAGCTCCTCTTTACCGATTCTGCAAACAAAATAAGAAACTGAAGTCTACCTTACATAGGATCTTAATAGACTTGCTCATGCCCTGATTTGATCATGTCAATCTAGAATTATGGAAAAAGTGCTAGCGTGCGTATTTCTGCAAGTAATTATCGGCATCCATTCTCTAACCTGCTTCGGCTGGTGCAGTGTACGATCGGCCGTGGCTGTGTACGGCGACGGAACTGTCGCACCGTGTACCCCAGTCCCTCCGAGCTGCAGTTGTCGCCGAACTCCTCGCCTCGTGTCGAATTCCCCAACAGCTGGTTTTCTCACATGACTGCTGGGCACCATGCCTCCAGCACAGATCGTACGTACACCCAAGGACAGCCTCCACACACGCTCGCTGTCTATCGAATGTAACGGATACCGTGGAATGAATGTTCTTGCAACCAAGCACGCCACTAGCTACAAGCTACTCTGTGTCGTTACTCCGCAAGGGTTTGGTCGTGAGTCCCAATCCATCGCTGATGAGCTGAGTACGATGCCAGCACATACATGTGTGAAAATTGTAGAACCCTAATATTTGTTGTTGTATTGATATGACCCTCGTAGGTGTATATAAGGAGTACAAGACTTGGGAGGCAAGTTGCCTGTGACTTGGAGTACAAGATGATCTCTAATCTAATCCCTAGTCTAATACGTATATGTATTCTTAAATTCCCCTCAGTCATAGCGGGAGTAAAGACATCCGTCGTTCCTCCTCTCCGTCATCATCAACTACGTCTCTTAAGGTCTTCCTCTCTTCCTCCTCTCCTCCCCAAGGAGTTACAGCGGGAGTGACGTGGACGCAAGTGACGATGCGCACGTTGTTGACTGAAGTTGTTGCCATGTGTTGCTGTAGACGATGCCATGGATGTCGATGTCGATGTTGAGGTAGCCGGTCGTGATGTAGCAATGATCGGTGTTGTCGTAGTCGTGGTTGCTGTACCCGATAGCGCTGGAGGCGCAAAAAAATGCGCGGTTTTGGTCGCAATGTCTTAGGTTTTATGCGGTGGCGGTAGGGATCTGCGGCGGCGGCGGGTAATTGTGTCATTGTGCGGCGGCGGCAGAGATCTGCGGCGGCTGTAAGGTTTTGCGACGGCGGCGGGTTTTTGTGTCATTACGGCAGCGACAGGTTTTTGGGTGGCGGCAACGGCAAAAGACCACGTGGATATATACCATGGTGATGGTTGTGTTGGTGATGTAAAACTTGACGAATATCTTGTTGTGATGTAGTCGTACGGCTCGATGGCATTGTTCGGCTCGGTGTAGTTTTGGCGATTCAGTCTTGGCGGAGTCGATGTAGATGCTGGTGCAATTTCGCTGCCCTCCCGTGATCCGCGCCATGCATTTGTTTACTTCGTGGCAGGTCATCTTGGACCCGGTTACATGCAAGCAACGGAGTTGCACCTTGGATCTGCATGTGCGTACCTGACGTGATCCATGCTGCGGGAGTATCGATCTGCGACGTACGACGCTTGTGCGTGGCCGAGTTCGGCAGACGCGGCGCTTTGGACTGCTTGGAGGAGACGCGTGGGAGGCCGGTGCTCGGGAGCTGCTAGTGCCCACGAGATTGGATCCTTCCTGGCGTCCCGCACGCGTGGTGATGATGCTAGGATTGCGGTGTCACGCCATGCCGATCATGCACTGTTTTTGTCGCCGGAGGATCATGGGAATTAGGGATTTATTTGTGGCTAATTGGATCTAAACTATGGAAATGAAGTTTTGAAATTTATCTAAGTCTAATCTAAGAACCGATCCGATCTTTGATCGAAAAAGGGTGCCGCGCCCCCGAGGAGAGGAGATTGATCTCCCCGGGGCGGCGCGCGATGCGGAAGCTTTGGACACCCTAAGATCGGCGACGTGAGTCAAACCGCTATGATACCATGTGGAAATTGTAGAACTCTAATATTTGTTGTTATATTGATCTGACCCTCGTGGGGGTATATAAGGAGTACAAGATTTGGGAGGCAAGTTGCCTGTGACTTGGAGTACAAGATGATGTCTAATCTAATCCCTAGTCTAATACGTGTATGTATTCTAACAACATGAAGCATACCTGCCTCGTCTGTCGCCTCACTCTTCCACAAGGAACAAATAAAAATGGTCTATGGCTGGCATAAAATTTAGGTTAAATTATTACGTTAAGGCTCGATCAGAAAATCTGAGTACCTTAGCTATAGTAACGTAGCATAGCACCGATTGAAACATGTCCTCTCGTGTCGTTGCCTAGCATACTTTCTCTTCCACAAACTATTTTTTTCCAACCATCCATTCAAGTTCGTACGATGGTCACTTCCAATAGCGAAATGTCGTACATATATATAACATGATTATTTAGTGCTACTGCCATCTATTATATGGAAAGCGGCGGGTTATTTGGCTTCATGTTAGCCACTGGGCGTCACATTTCGCAGAAACGGCCAGAGCGATGGTTGTACCCTTTCATGAATCCAGATTCCAAAATATATTTTTTTCTTGCACAAGTCACGTTTCTTGTTCGAGAGAAGCCAGACCATTTTCCTTGAAGACAAATACCGACATAACTTTGCTAATCCTTGTACATTTTGTAAATTTTGCAGCACATACATGAAGCATACCGGCCTCGTTTCTCGCCTCACTCTTCCACAAGGACCAAATAAAATGATTTATTGCCGGTATAAAATTTATGATAAATGGCGTGATTGTAACGTAGCATGGCACCGATCGAACCATTTCATCTCGTCGTTGCCTAGCATAATTTTTCTTCCACAAACTAATTCTTTCCAACCACCACTCTTCCACAACCATCCATTTTGTACATTTTGCAGCACATACATGAAGCATAAATGCCTTGTTTCTAGCCTCACTCTTCCACAAGGACCAAATAAAATGGTCTATTTCTGGCATAAAATTTACGATAAATGGCGTGATTATTTGGCTGCATGTTAGCCTTCACCGTTCGCAGAAACGGCCAGAGCGCTTATTGTACACTGGTAAAAATTGTGAACAAAGAAGAACTACCACTTCCTACTAGTGTAAAAGTTTTGAACAAAAGAAAACCTCTTTTCGTGTTAAAAGGGAAACAATATTTCACCAACAAGAAATTATGTGCCACAAAAAGATTAAGAATTATTATCAAAAAAGATAACACACATCAAGAAAATCTCACTTTCAACTCTCAAAAAGAAAAGAACAAAACAGAAGTACCATTTTCAACGCTCTAAAAACAAAACAACCACTTTTTGACACCCAAAAGAAATCGTTTTAAATATTCCTCTATTCTCAGTCATATCAAAGAAAAGATGCAACTATTTTTACTACTACTCTCTGCAAATATCAACTGAAGTAAAAGACGACTTGATCTCATGGTTCTATACACATTTCCCGGCATCTACAAGATTAATTTTTGTTCATCCTAAGGGCGAGGGTAGCATTGAAACATTTGTTACCTTCCTAAATCAATGTTCACGAACTCAACATAAATTGCCAGTCCGCTATTTACAATAAAGACTAAAAACCTATTTCTAAAATTAGAGACTTGACAAACTAATCTTGCACAATATATTTGTTAAGCTTGTGGAGATATTTCTATAAAGTCCCATTAAAAATAAATTTCAAAACAATATGTAGACTGATAATCTCTAGAACTTTAATAAAAATATAAGACAACAGGATTGCACATCAATGATGGGTACCAGGCATCCAGCACTGTACCCAAGGACAGTGAACATCTTCACTGTCCAGAGAGGCAGATACATTCACCTCCACACACGCTGTCTGCAGCACATTGAAATTGCTGTGTCCATCACTACGGGGAAAAGGTCAATTTCCGACGGTTTTTCATTGCCGACGGTCTTTTATCGGGGCCGTCGGCATACATTGCATATCCTGACGGCTTTTGTAAAGCCCGTCGGCAAACAGATACCGTTGGCATTTAATAGCTACGCCGACGGCTTTTCCCGAGCTGCCGTCGGCATACCGAGGCCGTCGGCCTAGACGGAACATTTCCCGAGGGCCGCCGTCGGCATAGACTAGGCCGTAGGCGTACAGGCTGCCACGTGGTAGTACCGTCTGTTCACGGATGGAAGTTTGACGGCGGCAGATATATGCCGACGGCTCCCGTCGGCTTTGCTTCGAAAATAAATGTGCAAGAACAGGGGTTCGAACCATGCACCTTGTGCAGCCGTACTTGGACAAGCTACACTAACCAACTAACCCGCTCCAGTTTGTTGTTAGGAAGGTGTTACCACGTTATATATCAGTGTCTACACAATAGTAATAAATTTCCATTAGCGTAGTAGCCCCTACTGCCACACGGATGTGCCAACCAGAGCAGATTCGACTCTTGTATGCATCTGGAATGCTTACCTGACAATGTTTGGATTCAGCTGTATTTCTTTATTTTGTTTTTTTGAATTGTTTATGTCGATTTCAAAATGCGATCAAAATTGGCGACACGGCCGTTCTTAGTTACGGGTTGAATATTGCCAAACTATTAGGTATCTCTGATTAAATAAATAATTGTGAACCTAAAAATTATTTTTAACAAAAATAACAAACAAACTACGAAGCAACTGTAGTTCAAATTTGACCCGCTTCCAACTGAATCGCCTGTATTTTGTCTTTTTGAAAAGAGGTGGAGGGAAAGCTTTTAACAGGCAACCATTTTGTTATTTGTGCATCACATGTGGTCTAATATTTTTAGTAAATGATGGGGTCCAATTTTGAAACAAATATTTTGTAGTTTCTTTGCAAAAAAATCCATTTTTGGCAGTTAGAAAATGGAAAATGATTTTTTCGTGTGAAAAAGATGAAAACTTTCTTCGGCAACATTGTTCGCCATTCTAAGATGCACACTTTTGCAAAATATGAGATCACTTGAACAAACTATGTCATGTTCGAGGTCATAACATTCATCATTTGCCCTGAAAGTCATGAATCTTCATACATGATAGCTCATTTCTGAGAACACTTTGTCAAAATATTTTCCGTATTCCAAGTTTTTTAGTTTCCCTCCATACTAGGTCACATATAATGACACAATGCGAAGGATTTCCATTTGTTTGATTTTTATTGAATTCTTTATGTCGATTTCAAAATGTGATCAAAATTGGCGACACGACCGTTCTTAGCTAAGAGTTGAATCTTGCCAAACTATTAGGGTATCTCTGATTAAATAACTAATTGTGAACGTAAAAATAATTTTTAACAAAAATAACAAGCAAACTATGAACCACTTGTAGTTCAAATTTGACCCGCTTCCAGCTGAATCGCCTGTATTTTGTCTTTTTGAAAAGAGGTGGAGGGAAAACATTTGACAGGCAACCATTTCGTCATTTGTGCATCACATGTGGTCTAATATTTTTATTAAATGACAGGGTCCAATTTTGAAACAAATATTTTGTAGTTTCTTTGCAAAAAACCCATTTTTGTCACTTAGAAAATGGAAAATGATTTTTTCGTGTGAAAAAGATGAAAACTTTGTTCGGCAAGAATGTTCGCCATTCTAAGACGCACAATTTTGCAAAATATGAGATCATTTGGACAAACTATGTCATGTTTGAGGGTCATAACATTCGCCATTTGCCCTGAAAGCCATGAATCTTCATACATGATAGCTCATTTCTGAGAACACTTTGTCAAAATAATTTTCGTATTCCATGTTTTTTAGTTTCCCTCCATACTAGGTCACATATAATGACACAATGCGAAGGATTTCCATTTGTTTGATTTTTATTGAATTCTTTATGCCGATTTCAAAATGCGATCAAAATTGGCGACACGACCGTTCTTAGCTAAGAGTTGAATCTTGCCAATCTATTAGGCTATCTCTGATTAAATAACTAATTGTGAACCTAAAAATGATTTTTAACAAAAATAACAGGCAAACTATGAACCACTTGTAGTTCAAATTTGACCCGCTTCCAACTGAATCGCCTGTATTTTGTCTTTTTGGAAAGAGGTGGAGGGAAAGCTTTTGATAGGCAACCACTTGGTCATTTGTGCATCACATGTGGTCTAATATTTTTATTAAATGATAGGGTCCAATTTTGAAACAAATATTTTGTAGTTTCTTTGCAAAAAAACCCATTTTTTGTCACTTAGAAAATGGAAAATGATTTTTTCGTGTGAAAAAGAAGAAAACTTTCTTCGGCAACATTGTTCGCCATTCTAAGACGCACAATTTTGCAAAATATGAGATCATTTGAACAAACTATGTCATGTTTGAGGTCATAACATTCGTCATTTGCCCTGAAAGTCATGAATCTTCATACATGATAGCTCATTTATGAGAATACTTTGTCAAAATAATTTTCGTATTCCAAGTTTTTTTAGTTTCCCTCCATACTAGGTCACATATAATGACACAATGTGAAGAATTTCCATTTGTTTGATTTTTATTGAATTCTTTATGCCGATTTCAAAATGCGATCAAAATTGGCGACACGACCGTTCTTAGCTAAGAGTTGAATCTTGCCAAACTATTAGTATATCTCTGATTAAATAACTAATTGTGAACCTAAAAATGATTTTTAACAAAAATAACAGGCAAACTATGAACCACTTGTAGTTCAAATTTGACCCGCTTCCAACTGAATCGCCTGTATTTTGTCTTTTTGAAAAGAGATGGAGGGAAAGCTTTTGACAGGCAACCATTTGGTCATTTGTGCATCACATGTGGTCTAATATTTTTACTAAATGATGGGGTCCAATTTTGAAACAAATATTTTGTAGTTTCTTTGCAAAAAAACCCATTTTTGACACTTAGAAAATGAAAAATGATTTTTTCGTGTGAAAAAGATGAAAAATTTCTTCGGCAACATTGTTCTCCATTCTAAGACGCACAATTTTGCAAAATATGAGATCAATTGAACAAACTATGTCATGTTTGAGGTCATAACATTCGTCATTTGGCCTGAAAGTCTTGAATCTTTATACATGATAGCTCATTTCTGAGAACACTTTGTAAAATAATTTCCGTATTCCAAGTTTTTTAGTTTCCCTCCATACTAGGTCACATATAATGACACAATGCGAAGGATTTCCATTTGTTTGATTTTTATTGAATTCTTTATGCCGATTTCAAAATGCGATCAAAATTGACGACACGACCGTTCTTAGCTAAGAGTTGAATCTTGCCAAACTATTAGGGTATCTATTAAATAACTAATCGTGAACCTAAAAATGATTTTTAACAAAAAATAACAGGCAAACTATGAACCACTTGTAGTTCAAATTTGACCCGCTTCCAGCTGAATCGCTGTATTTTGTCTTTTTGAAAAGAGGTGGAGGGAAAGCTTTTGACAGGTAACCATTTGGTCATTTGTGCATCACATGTGGTCTAATATCCTATATAACTAAATAGTTCATCCCCACTAACTATTTCTCTTAACATGCAGCTATGCCACATCAGCAAATTACCACCTCAGCTAAAACAATACGTGTTCCCTTCCGTGGGTGACATTTTGTTTCTACACCGAATCTCACCAACGGATACTACTTATTTTTCCAGTCCATGGACAGCCCATTGCCCTAAATGCTCCTGAGTCAAAAATGCAGCCCATTATTTCTCCACTGGCATATGCACTGCACGGATAACTGAAGCTGCAGCCACCATTGACCCTTCCTCTTCATCATTTTCTCAACGGGGACGTACTCGCTTCCCCTTCCAACGATCTCTGCGAGAAACGGACATTGATGGAGGCATACGAGAAGTTCACGCAATATCCCCTATTTAAATGCCGTGCATCTCCGCCCCAAAACAAATTTGTTAACATCCTCCTCCAATATGGATTGCCGCCCGGCGTCGATCATACAGCTTTACTAGCGGTGCATGTGCTACTAAGCTACTCCCTCTCGTCTTCTCGCCTATGAATATTGCTTCTTACATCTATCAGGTGATGCATAGGCTTCGTGTTTGTTTGTATTTTCAGATTATCTTTCCTTAACTCAATTCTGAATTTAACGAACCTTCCTGCAACTGCACTTCTTTACTGCTGAAGACTGCCCTCAACTCACGGCTTTATCACCATACCAGCATACCCCAACCCTCTGTGAGCTAATCCACTATCCTTAATTCCTTATTCATAGGTTTGAGGTTGTATGTGGCTCTTTGCTTCCTTCTTTTTTTGGGAAATAGTCCGTTGACGTCTCGATTGACCCCCATTTTTTTTTGCAGTGTGTAATTGCAAAAGGAGCAAACGTATTTTTTGTTGAGACTGTCGTTAGATTTTCGGCATGGAATTTTTAGACTAGCTCGGAAGTCGATTTTAGTTGTACAATCAGCCGAGAACCTCTTAATTTTATCGTTGCAACTAATTCCTGCCGGGAGCAAATGGTGATAAGAATTTTTCAATATAAGTCATTTGCTGAAATGCTCAACCTTTTTCGCTCTTCTATTTTACCGTTTCTCACCTATGTTTGTCTTCTAATTAGTCTCTGTGTTGCTCATATTCAGGTGTGTTGTGTATAGCTTCTATTAGTTGACGATGCGTTTGTATCTATTGATCAATTCTCCATCTTGGAATTTGTTCTTTTCTGTAATTTCCTTAATTAATTCAACTATTCATGTTTACTGAGGTTCAGTTTCATATCTGAATAGATAGACTTGGGATTGTATGTACACAAGGAATGGAAGGTGATGCGATGAAAGAACACATCACTTTGCATACAAAAAATAATAATTCAGCACTGCCATCTTTTTTGTGTACTCTGGACCTGTCCGCATGTTACTTCGAACTGATTTCAGTATGCTGTCCGACTGATTCTCTGGAGTACAGATCGAATATATTTCTCTAAATCAATGCCGCCTACATTGGCCAATTCCCATTTCTATATAACTCGCTAAACCATGATTTTGACTACACTGCTATATTATATATATGATCTACCGCTATTTGTGTTGTCCAATAATTCTTTCTAAGAAGCCCCGCTGCAACGCGCGGGGTATCATCTAGTTTTTATTAAATGATGGGGTCCAATTTTTAAACAAATATTTTGTAGTTTCTTTGCAAAAAACCCCATTTTTGGCACTCAGAAAATGGAAAATGATTTTTTCGTGTGAAAAAGATGAAAACTTTCTTCGGCAACATTGTTCGCCATTCTAAGACGCACAATTTTGCAAAGTATGAGATCATTTGAACAAACTATGTCATGTTTGAGGTCATAACATTCGTCATTTGCCCTGAAATTCATGAATCTTCATACATGATAGCTCATTTCTGAGAACACTTTGTCAAAATAATTTCCGTATTCCTAGTTTTTTAGATTCCCTCCATACTAGGTCACATATAATGACACAATGCGAAGGATTTCCATTTGTTTAATGTTTATTGAATTCTTTATGCCGATTTCAAAATGCGATCAAAATTGGCGACACGACCTTTCTTAGCTAAGAGTTGAAACTTGCCAAACTATTAGGGTATCTCTGATTAAATAACTACTTTTGTATATACAAAAGATTTTTAACAAAAATAACGAGTAAACTACGGAGTAGCTGCAGTATATACAAAAGATTTATTGCCTAAACTATTTTCTAGAAATAATAAAACAACAACCAAAAAAAAGTCAGCCAGCAAACCAGCCAGTCCACAGGCCCAGCCCACCATCCCACCCTGACCTATATAAACTCCCCAACCCTAAGATTCCCTATCGACACACCAACCCCATCCCCTCCCTCGTCTCCCTCTGCCGCCGCCACATACCCGATCCCCATCCCCTCCCTCGTCTCCCTCGTCTCCGCGCGATCCCATCCCCTCCCTCGTCTCCGCGCCGGAGCGCCGCTCTCCCTGCTCCCTCTTGCTGGAGAGCCCCTCCACCTGCGCGCAGAACTCCGTCCGGTGATTCTTTCGAGCTCCTCCAGCCGTGGCCGGTCGCCCTCCTATCGAGCTCCTCCTGCTCCATGCGCCGCCTGCCTACCTCTCGCGTCTCGGGCCGACGCACTTCCCGCCGCCAGCGCGCACCTCGCCGTCCTCGACGGCTTCTGCTCGACCGAGACCCACCTTGCCTTCCATGGACGCGGCAGCCCGTGCTCCGGCGCAATCTTCTCCGACCATGACGCGAGCCCTCCAGGACGCGTCGGCGCCGACGCGAACCATGGAGGAAACGGGGGTGCCCGAGAGCGCCGATGCCGCCATGACTTCCACCCGCACTGGGACTCCACGAATGGATACTCCCGCATAGCACCTGCCCGCTCCGCTCACCCCGTCATGCACAAAAGGTCCATCTCTCTTTCTCCTTCTGCCCGATCTGCTGTGTTTCCCGTGTGTATCAGCTTGCATATGGATTGGATCTTGATCTTTAATCTATTTAGTTGCAGCCTTGGTTAGCAGCGATTTAATTGCAGCCTTGGTTGGAGATTTAGTGATGTATTGTTTAGCTAATTCCCATGTGTATGTCTGCCATGCAAGGGAGGTCAAGAGCAATTTCGTAATCACAGCCGTAGCGGTGGTGTTTGGCATCATATTGAACAGTGGAGGAGCACGACGATGGGTTTCGAGTTTCGACTTAAGGTACGGTGCCAACATTTTCCTTTATGGTCGTTTCTTTATTCAGAACTACCAGGGAGGATGAGTTCATGTATGACTTGAAGCAAGCACCTCATAATTCAGTTTGGACAGATGCACAAATCTCGCAAATCTGATGATGCACTATAGAATTTTTGCTGCTATTCTTTAGACCTGTTTCTTGTCTAGTGATTGCAAAAAACAATAGGATTCCTGAAGCATGATATCAGGACCAGAACCCAGCCATAATTCAGTTTGGCGTTCTGCTCAGCTTCTTGTTTTAGCAACTATCTAGTGAAGACCAAGACTTGGACCTTTTTGCAGCTGAGCCTTTCTTATGTCAGGAATTAGCATTTGCTATGGTTTCTGGCTCCTACCCGTTTGTACAAATAATAATTGGAAAATGAATGCATTGACTTAAACATGTCACCCATGGATCTGGCAGTATATTTCTAGCAAGAAACATCACTGAGCATTTGTTTGTAGTTAATCACTCCTCACCTTTATGTGTAATGCTAGTTGCTGTGTCAAGTTTAGAGAAATTCTCAATCGAGACTGAAATACTATAACTCTGTTGCTGCTACAATCCAAGCACTATCTCCTCTGGGCATCCTAGTTCAACCTTGTCTAACGTGTATACCTTGTGGTGTCTTTGGCAGGACAGTTCATCTGCTAGGAGTTGCTTTAGGAATGGAAAATTATTTTGTTGGGGGACCTCGAGTGAGAAGTTTAAGTGGGTAAGTAATCTTGTACATGTGCATTCAGGTCTGCCTTATTAACAATTCTAATATTTGTATCCTATTCGCTACTTCGCATCTAACTGAGCTTTATGCATATCTTTTTCTGGTCTTCCTTGTTACCAACTTGATAGCCGGGTGGGATGACCATGTCGAGGAGCCGCAGTTCATGGGGCCCCAAGTACCACCGCGGTGACCTCGACCCCGCGGTTCAGGGGCTCGTCGACATCGCTACCCTAACCAAAGGTGTGAATATACAGTATATATGTCCAGCATTCCCCTTTATACTAAACAGGAAGATTATTCTCCTTTGTACTAAAACAAGAAGAACATTCCCTTTGTATTCTTCTTCTTTTGCAAGTAAATACCTATCATATGACATTATTTCCCAGGCAGTTATTTGTTTTTATTTATGTACTGACTAGATGCTTGTGTGTACCAGGTGGAGCCATTCCAAGGTTGTGCAAGTTCTGTAACGAATGTGTACTCGACCGCTTGAGGATGGAGTTGGTTGAGTGCAGCCTGGAGGCTGAACTATCGTTCTGGTGGCCTTACTCTACGCCTCTGGGTTCGTGTCATTTCTGCTCTAAGTGAGAAGTGTAGTTTTAGCTCATTCTTCTGCGATGTTTAGAATTAGGGACCAGTTTTTCTCTTAACTGTTGGCTGATATGTCTGGTGCTTTTGTTGGTTAAATTCATGCTCTTTTGAATGTGTGGTGCATTGTGATTTTTTTAAGGTAACTTATTTGTTAGTCTGGTATAGTTGATCATCATCTAGTACCAATCTATCTATGCATGCCCAATGCTGGCCTAAGTAGTATTGCAGTTTCAGTTCCATCATGGTCTCGAGTTGTAGCAAGAACTGGTTGGATATCTATGCTATTGTGGTTCTCTAGATTTTTACTACTTGCCTGTTCTGTTCAAGTCATGCAAAAGATGTATTTTACTTTCGTGGTGAAATAAAATTTTTGTTGTTTGTGCAATCTGGTTCATCAATAACTGAGCTTCCTCTGCCTGGAGCAGGGCCGATGGCGACGAGCTGGAGCTGCTGGGGAGAAAGGCGCTCCTGCAGCGGGAGGATTCCTCGACCTTGAGCTAGAGCAGTGCGGTGGGAGGACCGGCAGCAGGGGGCCTGCAGCAGGGTGGCGGGAGGGGTGCCGTCACCTGTTGCTGGATCAGGGCCGGTGGTGGGGAACCTTCTAGCAATTGCTGTAATTTTTTTTCTTGTTAAATCAAGTATGCCGACGGCATTACCCTCGGCATACGGATCCAGATCTCATTTCCTGTTTTTTTTGTCCGTTTAATCAAGGATATGCCAACGGCAAAGCCGTCGGCGTAAGCATGGACGGAAGTAACCAGGAGACGCCACGTGGCCGTCGGCAAACAGTTCCACGCCGTCAGACGGCCGTCTCCGTTTCTTTGATTGCCGACGGGTATGTGTGCCGACGGTCGACGAAACACCGTCGGCGCCTTGTATATGCCGACGGTTTTTATGTCCCAACGGTATTTTGTCCGTATGCCGCGCAGAAGAAGACGACGGCCAGAAACCGTCGGCATATCAGATATGCCGTCGGCATATATGTATGTCGACGGTATTCATACATTTACCGACGGTTATTGTCCGTCGGGAATGATGTGATTTCCCGTAGTGCATGTGATGTGGTGGATACCGTGGAATGGTCTTGCAACCATGCAGACCACTACTCTTGAAGGAGTTTGGTCAAGAGTCCCATTCCATCTCATCTCGTCGTTGGCTAACACACACCCAATTTATTTCCAACCATCGTACGATCGTCACTTCCACTATTGGGAATGTCGTATATATAAAACATTGTTATTTTCTGATAACTAGCATTGCGAGGGCATCACCGGTAGTTGGTTCAAAGTGTTCAAAAAATAACAATATTGTTCAATTGATATAACTTACTAGCAATTATGTTAAAATAAATAAAATTGTTCAACAAATACTGCAAATGTTCCGAGAAGCAAAATATCACGTATGCGAGTAACATCTTTGGCAATTTAAAATTGTGATCAAATGATTATCATACCATAGGTTAAAACATCCATGTAAGTGGTACTGGAACTGTAAATTGAACTATAGTTCTTACATATTGTTAGATGAGTACTCTAGGTTAGTTATGTTTGATTACAATTTTGTTGAATTAAGATAAACTGGTTTATTCTTAGGTTACACAAAATATTGAGAATTGTGTTTTCTTTATGTTTCTCTCTCTAATTTCCTCACTGCATGTCACAGTGTGCAACACTAAACATGAACATGTTGAAACTTCGGCTATTTTTTAATACGAATATGTTGCTAAGAATAAATTGTTTTGTTCTAGGCATATTCCTTAACATATTTATTTATTAGTAGTCAAAATTAGAGAAACACAAATCTAACTTCTCCAGACTCTTGACTTATTATGATAATTGAATGGTTCTACACAATCGGGCACATGTATTTGATGTGTGATTGATGTTACGCACGCTTCTATTCTTGTAGACAGTGTTGGGGCTCTATGTGCAGAGGTTTGTAGAAAACAGCAGCAAATTTCCCTTAAGTGAATCACCAAAGGTTTATCGAACTCAGGGAGGTATAGGTCAAAGATATCCCTCTCAAGCAACCCTGCAATTAAGATACAAGAAGTCTCTTGTGTCCCCAACACACATAATACACTTGTCAGATGTATAGGTGCACTAGTCCGGTGAAGAGATAGTAAAATGCAAGGAATATGGATGATTATAAGTGGTAACTACAATCTGAAATAAAGATGGCAGCTAGCAAACATGAGATAAAATGAGAGCAAACGGTGTTTCAATGCTTGGAAATAAGGCTAGGGATCATACTTTCACTAGTGGACACTCTCAACAATAATAATATAATTGAATACATAGATATTTCCTCTTCACTATGCTACTCTGAACTATTCTCCGGTTGGATAACAAACACCAATTCATTGTATAGGGCTACAAAATCAAACCTTAAAGTCGCATTCCACATTAGGGAACCCCACACAGTCAACTTGGCGCCTAAATAGTACTAGATAAACATCACAATTTCATAGAGACATCCAACACAAATAATAATTCATGGTAAGTATTCATGTAATCTTTAGCCTAAGAGTCACACACGGTGCGCACACTGTCAACTTCGCACCATGGGACAAAGGTGACTCCGGAGTTTACATTAATAAAACCACTCAAGTAGCATAATTCATAAGATAACAAAGAGTAACATCCATGGATCCAACTAGATTACAAAGCTCATGATCACATAAAGATCACACCATGGGAGAGAGATGAACCACATAGCTACTGGTAGAGCCCACATCCTCGGTGAAAACTACTCACACATGGTCATGGTGAGCACACTTGATGGAGATGTTGATGAAGAGGTGTAGCCCGGAGAGGAGACGGCGGCCCGCAGCAGCCACGGTGCGGCGGCGGCGGCCCGTGGAGGCAACGGCGGCAGCCCACGGCAGTGGCGACGGCCCTTGGCGGCGGCTGCCCTTGGTGATGAGGATGGTGTGGAGGAGGTTCTCCTCCCCCAGACGGCTGCCTGGGAGGAGGAAAATTCGTGGTCTTGGGTGCCTACCACGAGCTAGGGTTTCCTTCTTTATATAGGCTCTCGGATTTCCGTCACCCCCTTTTAGAGCTTCACCATATTGGGCCTACAGGCCGAATCCGAACTCCGACTGGGCTGATTATGGGCTTAAAAGTTGAGTATTGAAATTTTTGACAACTTCCTAAACATATTGATCTCCATTTGACGTCATCTTCAAGGGTCAAACTGAAAAACTCCGAAAACAGTTCTGGGACAGATTTCACCAAAGTTCCAATTCGACTCCAACAAGGTTTCCTTTGCCCACTTTTGATAATTCCTACACATTAAAGTGTAGAAACAAGAACATTGTGCACTTTGGCAACTATTAGTAGGTTAGTCCAATAAATGTCATAATATGATATAAAGTGTATATAAAACATGTGACAATTGATATAAAAGATGCATGGAACGTCAAAAATTGTAGATACATTTGAGATGTATCAAGCATCCCCAAGCTTAGTTCCTACTGGTCCTCGAGTGGTAAACGATAAAAACTAAATAATTTTGAAGTGACATGCTACCATCATAATCTTGATCATATAACATTGTAAAGCATGTGAGCTGAGATCAAAATATTCAAAGCAAAAATCTATAATTGATATTAAATAAGAGATAACAAAGCAACATAGTTAAACAAGTTAAAACTTTTCATGAATGATTGTTTTAAAGACATGAAACCGTACAAGGTTCATTTATAGATGTTTTAAATATCTAGTGTAGGAGTTATATACTTCAATTCCAAGCATCAAGCAATTTTTCATAACATAGAAGGATTCAGTCAAGTAAAAATAAACATGAACGTCATGAATCAACTGTTTCGAAGTCTACTCAACCGGTGAGCGTAAGCATTTGGCATTGGTACCAGGATGTTATGGCAAATAGAACATTAATGGGGGTTTGGAAGGCCAAAGGAAGAAAGTCTCACAAAGCTATAAGTGATCATTAGACAAGAGGAAGCCTTATAATCGAAGCTATGAAAGGAGTAGTGATTGCCATGCAACGGATGCACATATAGCTATATGTGTATGAAAGCTCTCCAATGATACTAGTGGGGGTGCATCCAACTTTGTTGCTCATGAAGACCTAGAGCACTTTTGAGGAAGCTCATCACTGGAATATACAACCCAAGTTCTATAATAAAAATTCCCCACATAGCTATACTAGTAGAACATGAAAAACTCTCTCTATGGAGTATAGGTGCTAAACATGAGCACAAGATGACGACTATGAATAATGCAGGTGCTATAACATGAGCACAAGTGTGGATAAAGGATAGTAATGTTGCCCCCCTTTTTATTTCTTTCTCTTTTTTATTTTTTTTATTTTTCTGTTTCACTTTTCGATGGCCTCCATGGCTCTTTTCACTTTTAGGGGCAACATTCTAATATCATAACACACTTTTTGGTACAAATAACTCATAACGAATAAAACATGATGTATGAAACTGTATACCTCTGCAGTGTAGCAGGAGTGCAATGATCCAGCGTAACATGGGTAAACCGCACATCAGCTATACGGAATCATGCAAAGCAATATATAAATGATAAATGACAACAAGTCATGTAATGTAAAATGGAACTTGCATGGCAATATATCTCGGAACAGCTATGGAAATGTTGTGGTAGGTAGGTATGGTGGCTGTTTTGAGGAAGATGTATGGACTTATGTGTAGGAGAACAAGAGAAAGTCCTCCCACGGGTTTGGATGTACTGGCGAAGTATGCACAACTCTCAATGCGAGCAGAAGGCAATGCACAACACCGAAGAGGCTTGCAAAATTTGGATGGTGGAAGTGCCAAAAACCGTAGCTTAACATTAGTCAAAAAGAACTCACAAGTTTATTGCAAACAACTAGCAGGTTCAACATTTAGATCATGATTAAAATTTACCCCAAGGAGGGACGTTCACGGCGGTACAAGTATCCCGCTAGATCCCTCGAGCTTCAACACAACTCAGTTATTACGAATTACTTTTAGACATGGAAAGCTATCAAGTCCAACTACACCTTCAACAATTTTAGTAGAGTTTGAAGTACGGTACAAGCTTAAAGACAACAATCCACTAATGATTTTAACTTAATTAACCAGCAACTTTATAATTTATTACTTAATACCTCAAAACGTTTGCAAAGAATCAGGTTATCAAAGTTCAATGATCTACAAGATTATGCAAGTTTTTCATTATACCACTACCACATGCAACATTTTCTGAACCAACACATCAACCAAGCAACTCTCCAAACAAATATAAGTGAAGCAAGAGAGTACTTTTTACAAAAGAACTAATAGCTCTGAACAAGAGATAGATGAAAACCAAGAGCTACACTAGAACAGAACGACACATCGAAAACGGGCCAAAAACCTCATCGGCAACGGAGAAAGGGCCCGTGTCCCCGACCCTGTCACTGATGTGAAGAGCTCAATGGCAACGGAGGTGATAAACCGTTTCTGATATCTTTAACATTAGACACGGAGTTTTGCTAATCACCGTTTCTGATAAGGGTTACAGGAGAACAAAAAAAAACACGGTGACGGGCTGTGCCGTCGATGGAGCCCTGCTCCATGCGACTAGACGGCCGCCCGGTCGTCACCGTATTCCTGTACGCCCTGCTATACAAAAGTTCATCAGTGCGTGTGGCTGGAGCTATGCTCCTATGTCTTCACGGCCGCCAGATGAACATCTACTGTCTTCATCCTGCTGCGCAAAATGTACTGCTCCTGGTGACGGCACCGTGTATGGAGCCCCGCTCCTAGGTCTTCACGGCAGCAGCATCGTCACCAAGCATCCAGCAAGCCCTTGACACAACGAATATTCTTTGTTAAAAACAGCAAACAAAGCTAATAAACAGAGACAATAAGCAGTAAACAAATCAAAATGTAGTGGGATAAGCAGCTAACAGAGCAAACGGATCTAAATAAGTAACAGAGCAAATACATAGCTGAACAGAGCTAACTAACCGAGCAAACCGATCTAAATAATTAAGTAGCTAACAGAGCAAATACATAGCTAAACAAAGCTACAAAACAGAGCAAACCAAGCTAAATAAATACTCTAACAGAGCAAATACATAGCTGAACAGAGCTACAAAACAGAGCAAACCAAACTAAATAAATACTCTAACAGAGCAAATACATAGCTGAACAGAGCTAACTAACAGAGCAAACCGATCTAAATAATTAAGTAGCTAAAAGAGCAAATACATAACTAAACAGAGCTACAAAACAGCGCAAGCCAAGCTAAATAAATACTCTAACAGAGCAAATACATAGCTGAACAGAGCTAACTAACAGAGCAAACCGATCTAAATAATTAAGTAGCTAACAGAGCAAATACATAGCTAAACAGAGCTACAAAACAAAGTAAACCAAGCTAAATAAATACTCTAACAAAGCAAATACATAGCTGAACAGATCTAACCAACAGAGCAAACCAATCTAAATAATTAAGTAGCTAACAGACCAAATACATAGCTAAACAGAGCTACAAAACAGACCAAACCAAGCTAAATAAATACTCTAACAGAACAAATACATAGCTGAACAGAGCTAACTAACAGAGCAAACCGATCTAAATAATTAAGTAGCTAACAGAACAAATACATAGCTAAACAGAGCTACAAAACAGCGCAAACCAAGCTAAATAAATACTCTAACAGAACAAATACATAGTAAAAAGAGCGGTCATTTACCTTAGGCGAGGCGGGGTCGCTTTCCGTCGCGGATTGCGTCCCAAGCGTCGGTGCCGGAGCCACTGCCAGAGGAGACCTCATCCTGCTCGAACATCGGAGCGTTCTCCTCCTCCTCCTCCGCCATCGCTGCCGCCACCGCATCTGGCCCAGGGCCCTGGCTAGGGAGCGGTGTATGGCCGCTCGGAGCTGCGTCTGGAACAAGGCCTCCTCGGCGGCTTCTATCGCGTGCTCGGCGCGCGGAGATGCGGATAGCTCTCTGCATCGCAGACGCCCGAATGACACCGTCGGCGCGCTCGCACTCAAAGGCGGCGCGAGAGAGGAGGAGACCGACCTCCAGATCCTCACCCTCATCGTCCGAGGAGGACGAGATCCGGGCGTCGGTGGCCGCCGCCGCCGTGGATCCGGATGGGATTTGACGGCTCCGAATGAACTGGCGACCGCAGTCATCGGGGATCTCGCCCCGGTTGTAGGTGAGATCCGGGCTGCGCCTCGAGGGTGGGAGGAGGAAGATGCTCCATCCTGACTTCCGTCGGCGCCGGAGGGAGGGTTCGCCATCGATGGGTGAAGTAGGAGGAGAGCGCACTAGTACAGAACGACACATCGGATACCCCTCTATGGAAACGGCAGGCGTTAGGCGACGGAGAATCGCGCTTTCCGCGCGGCCAGTGCATACAAACCTGACCTGGGCCGTGGCTGGCCCGTCAACATAGGTAACGGAGAAAGTATTAACTCCGTTACCCATATTATTGGCAACGGTCTTAATTTTGGCTCCGTTTCCGATATGTGCCTCTATAGCAACGGAGACTTTTGTGTGTCCGTGTGCAATGTGGACACGTTCCATCTTCGTCGAATTCCATCTTCGTCGAATTTTAAATGTCCTCCGCCCACTACACCTTAAAAACCCACGATCTCCCTGCTATCTCAGTACGCCACTTCGCCGCAGCCATGGATACTCCTAGTAACTCCTCGGGCGTTCGCCGCAGCAGTTTCCCCGCTTTCGCTGAATTGGAACCGCGTCGTCGTGCCGGAGGCCGTCGCGCAGAGGCACTGGCAATATAGGAGGCCAGTGCCCTGGTCAAATGTTAGCCTCCCCGCTGGCTGGCGCGTCAACCACAGGAGGGTGCCTATGCCGCCGAAGAGGACGCGGGATCCTCGGGCGCCCGCGACCGTAGCCGCTCGCCGCGGCGGAGACACGCTCATCCGTGGTCGCCTGGATGGAACCGCGTCATCGTCGGGCAGGCCGTCGCGGCGCGGCACTGGCAATATAGGAGGCCAGTGCCATGGTCAAAGGTTCGGCTACCCGGTGGCTGGCACCTCAACCGCTCGTCGGTGCCTATGCCGCCGAAAAGTTGAGCTGCTTCAGAGCCGCCGGCTCCTCCTCCCGCCGGAGCTGCGCGACGATCCTGCCTACGATGACGACGAGATATGGGAGGGGCGCACGGGCGGCGATGACATCGTCGGCGAGGAGCTGCGCGACGACACGGACGACTACGCGGCTCTCCTCGCATACGAGCAGGAGAAGGCGGAGGCCGAGGAGTAGTTATAGTTATTTATTTTTATGTTCTTCAACTTCAATACTAGTAGAGATCAGTATAAGCCCAGTGTGTCAGTGAAAAAATCAGAGGAAACGGTTGTTTATACCCTCCGTTTCCGATGTTCTACTTTGCTATAAATGCACCCTTCACACAGCCCTAAACTCCATCGCTCTCACTCTCAGCCTCACTCTCAAAGTGTGGCGGCGCCTCCACGCAGCACTAGATCTTAGCTCCACCGTGGCGGCGCGCATCTCCCTCCCTCCGACCGTGGCGGCGCGCATCTTCCTCTCCTCCAACCCCGTGGCGGCGCGCATCTCCCTCCCTCCGACCGTGGCGGCGCGCATCTTCTTCTCCTTCGACCGTGGCGGCACGCATCTCTCCCCTCCGACCGTATCGGCGCACATCTTCCTCTCCTCCGACCGTGGCAGCGCGTACCCGTTCTTTGCTCCACCCGGGCAGATCTCGTCGCCTAATCTGTAGCTGGAGGGCGCATTGCGTGTCGATCCGAGGATGACGGGGACGACTACATACTCCGCGCCGCCAGATCCAAAGGTAATACATCTATTTGTGACCGGCCGTCGTGCTGACGAACTAGGGTTGTTGTCATTGTTCTGCTTAGGTTTTCTTCCATAGGACACTCATGAACAGAACTAGAACTAGGGTTGCAATACATCCGAGGACGATGAGGACGACCACTGGCGGATCCACCTTGAGCCAGCCGGGTGCACAGGACACCGGGAGAAGGAATTTTTCTTTGTAAATTAGCAATTTTTCATCACATATGCACCCCTAAGAATTGTTTTAAGTGTATTGTGGTAACATGTGTGCATCCTGGTTCAATATGTTCTAGCTCCGCCACTGAGGACGACTACGTAGTGTCGCTCGAAAAGAACATAACTAGCACAAATCGGTAGTGTATGAAACTCATGGCTGACTTATCTCCTTTGCAAAACAGATGTACATTTCGGTGACACTGTATAAAAAGCTGGGTCCTTAGCCAAGGTGCGCTTGTCGTCCGGCATAATTGTTGGTACACAACAACTATGCAATGGATTTGTAAGTTTGTTATTCTGTCTTATGCATCCTTTTGTGTTGTATGTCCTTTATGCTAGATGTATAGTGAGCTAACATGGAGTCATATATTCTCTCTTTGCATTTCAGTGACCACTTTACAAAAGAGGCACCTTCAGTACATCATCACACGCTTATTGCACTATGTGCAGAGCATGGTGCTGATCCGTTTAGCTCATTTAAATGAGCTATATACAAGGTCGGGTACAAAGCGGCGAGTTGATTATATTTTGGCGACACCGTCTAAGAAGAAGATTGAATTCATAAACTCTAACAGCAAGTCATGAAGATAAATTAAGTTGGAAATGACAAGGATAAGTTTAGAGAGGCATGACATAGATAGATTTAGCTAGACATGTCAATGATAGATTTAGAGAGGCATGACAATGAAGATAAGTAATTGGTTGTCTTGTGATGCAATGTATCGGTGACATTTGTTATACCTTATGAATGAATGAATTTCTTAGCCTTTTTGTGCTTCTGCTGTGAAATTTTAAATGTCCAGTGCCAAATCTATTCCTGCTCTAGGCTTATGAAGAAACCTCAATGCAAACGAGCAGAAACAGAATCTCCGTTGCTGATGTTCCGACACATCAGAAACGGAGGTTGTGCACAACCGTTGCCAAACTGACGCCTCATCAGCGACGGTTTTTCGCCTCCGTTACCGATGAGACCTTCACATCAGTAATGGGGTCGGGGACACTACCCTTTTTCCGTTTCCGATGGGGTTTTTGGCCCGTTTCCGATGTGTCGTTCTGTACTAGTGGCGTGTGCGGCTAGGGTTAGGAACTAGGGAGAGTGAGACTGTGAGAGTGAGAGTGAGACACACTGGAGTGGAAGATATTAATACCGGCACCGCTAATGGGCCTTCACATGGGAAACGGAGATAGACCGATCTACGTTTCTGATGTGGCCATATCGGCAACGGAGGTATTTTTTCCTCCGTTGCCCAGATATGAGCAACGAAGATCTTTTCGCCCTCCGTTACCATTGTGTCGGGCCCATCGACCGACTAGCGCGCGCGCGCACTCACGGAAGCGCGCGGAGCTCATTCTTCCGTCGCCTAACTCTCGCCGTTGCCATAGAGGGGTATCCGATGTGTCGTTCTGTACTAGTGCTAGAAGCTAAACAATGCGAAAACTGAATACTCAATAGATATAAGTGAAGGATATGAGTATTCTAATGAAAAAGCGGAGCGTGTCTCTCTCCCAAACAAGATATCAGAAAATAAAATAACAATACAAAAATAAAGCACACAGACGCTCCAAGTAAAGCACATATGATGAGAAAGAATTAAAATATAGTTTCACTAGAGATGACCTGATAAGTTGATGAGCTTAGACGCTTGATTCTTCTTATGCTTGGGTTACCCACGGGGGTATCCCCAAGCTTAGGATCTTTACTCTTCTTGATCACATTATATCATCCTTCTCTCTTGACCCTTGAAAACTTCCACCACACCAAACTCAGAGTAATTTTCATTAGAGGGTTAGTGCATAATAAAAAAATCACATGTTCTGCAAGGACACAAACATGGCTAATACTTTCTCAACATTAGCTACATCCACTGATGTTTTGTGGAGCAAAGAAATTCACTCAACATAGTAAAAGAGAGAATGCAAAATAAAAGACAGAGTCTGTCAAAACCAGAACAGTCCGTAAATATGAATTTTTTCGGGCACTTACGGTTGCTCAGATCAGAAAACTCAAAACTAATGAAAGTTGCGTACATATCTGAGGATCACGCACAATTTTTTCAGAATTTTTCGATTTTCCTGGAATTTATAAAGAATTAAACGGTGAACAGCAGAAATCTGTCCCTGTGCAGAAATCCAAATCTAGCATCAACTTTCTACTAGAGACTTTACTTGGCACACCAATGCGATAAAATAAAGATACAAATGAGTTGTTGAATGACCCACAAGTATAGGGGGTGTATCGCAGTACTTTCGATAAATAAGAGTGTCGAACCCAACGAGGAGCAGAAGGTGCTGGCAAGTAGTTTTGATCAAGAATTCACTGTAAAAGCTAGCAGACAGGTTTTCAGTAGTATTCGAAACAGCAGGTAAAAACAGTGCAAGTAAATAAACGAGCGCGGCAACAAATGCAGCGAGTGGCCCAATCCTTTTGAGTGCAAAGGACAAGCCGAGTGTGTTACTTATAAGAGACAAATGTTCCTGAGGACACATGGGAATTTCGTCAAGTGCTTTCGCTTCGTGCAACTGGTTAATCTTCATTGTTTTGATAAGTGTTGTGTGGGTGAATCTATGCTAACGCACCGCCCTTCCTAGGACTAATACGCACTTGTGATTATACCCCCTGCAAGCATCCGCGAATGCAGAAAAGTAATTAAGATAAATCTAACCACAGCTTTAAACTCTGAGACCCTACGCTCCCTCGTGCACTATCTTACTAACGGGGGTTCAGGTTTCTGTCACTCCGGCAACCCCTCAACTAGCAAGCTAGGTACACGATGCATTCCCCTAGGCCCATAAAGGTGAAGTGTCATGTAGTCGACGTTCACATGACACCACTAGAAGAATGACACCACAACTTAAATATCAAACCATTAAATATTAACGCAGCATTATTTCACTACTAACAACATGACTTCCCCATGTCCTCAAGAACTACAAACTACTCACAAGACATCATATGGATCATGATCAGAGATGATATGGCAATGAATAACAATCTGGACATGAACACTAATCCACCAAACAAACTCAATAGCATCAATAACAAGGAGTAATCAACACCGGGAGAGTCTCCCCAATGAACTAGACAAGGTACAGCCCTAGATGTTACAGCAAGATGGATGTGGAGTCGGTGGAGATGATGGTGATGGCGCAGTGGATGGTGGTGATGATGATCCCGATGAAGTCCAGCGTGATGACGATGACGATGGCGATGATTTCCCCTCTCCGGGAGGGAATTTCCCCCAGGATCTCCCTGCCAGAGAGCTCTTTCTCTCTCGGTGGTTTCCGTCCCGTGGAGGCGGCGGAATATTTCGTGGACGTACCCCCCGTGCTTAGGTTTTCGGGAGGCAGATATACGCGAAGAGGCAACCTGGGGGGTGGACCCAGGTGGCCACGCCATAGCTGGGCGCGGCCCACAGGCCAGCCGCGCCCAGGTGTGGCGTGGGGCCCACCTGGCCCACCTGGCTGCCTCCTTTTGGCTGCCTCCGGCATCTGACATTATAAGACCCCAGAATTGGTTTCGTGATTTTTGGAGTTCCGCTGATATGTGACTTGACGACGCTTTTTCCAGCAGAAACCTGACTCCGGAAGGATAATTCCCAATAATCATCAAACATGCAAAATAAGGCAAAATAACATAAGTATCATGTATTAATATGAAATATAAGGATAGATAATGACAAATTATGATATAAAATAGTGATGCAAAATGGACGTATCAACTCCCCCCAAGCTTAGACTCGCTTGTCCCCAAGCGAAAACTGAGCTCAGTAAACAAGTCCACATGTTTATGGAGTGAAGTGTCGATAATAAAGAATACGGACAAGAAGCATCAGTATTTACTCAGCTAAACAAGTCATTTTAAACAGCAGTCTCTACACATTCTACTTAACTTGGAACAAGTAATGGAACAACCACAAATAAAGGTACATTAAGCAAACCAATTGGATGTGGCAAACTGTGTTCTTGGTCAGAGAACAATCAACATTCTAACTTATCTTTCAAGAAGAGTCTTTATACTAGAGCTATATTGCAGAAATAGAGTTGCTCAATCATCACTGTTCCTTTCACATTCCAAAGAAAACTGTCAAAGTCATATTCTCAAAGATAAAACTTCATGTGCTCAAGCAAAGTAGACAAAACATGATAGGAAATATTATGAACTATAAATGATTGTATCTATAACAATTCGAGTGCTTGCTCGGGATAGAGGGAATAGGTTTACTGACTCAACAATAAATAAATGATAGGCCCTTCGCAGAGGGAAGCAGGGATTAAAACGTGTGCTAGAGCTTTTTAGTTCCCGAAGGCATAGAGAGTGTAAAAATATTGCTTTGAGAGGTGTATGCTATTGGTCAACAAATCAGTGGTAGAATCCTTGTCATCTTCCATACTAATTAACTTTTAGAGCGGTTCCGAGAGTTTATAGAACTGCACTTGTAACAAGCACTTATTGATGACACTCCTCCCAACCATTTCTTTCCACAAACCATGGCTTGACCGAATCCTCGGTTGCCGACCAACAATCACCGTGGAGGAGTGTCTATTTATTTATTTTTATTTATTTATAGGGTGGACTAACCAGCTCTTTTAATGCAAAATAAAAGGTGGAGAAGCAGATGAAGCTGCCAATCCTTGTAAATCAGTTAGCATGGAAGATGACACATCTGCTACCACGTCCTTATGAGCTTGGTGAACAGTGACACAAAAAGGGATATAATAATAGTTTTGAATAGTTAAAGGTAGCACACGAGAAAATGTACTTGGAGTAGTGCGAACACTACATGATAGGTAGTTATGGTGGACACGAATGGAGTGCTTTGGTTCAGGGTTTTGGATGCACGAGAAGTATCTCCTCTCAGTACAAGGTTTTAGGCTAGCAAGGTTTAGTAGCAAGCACAAGAATTGAGAGAGACAAACACTTATAGATCTAATAGAACAACCATGCTATCTACTTTGTGGGCACAAAACACTTTAATTCAAGAATAATAAACTCATTGGCCAACAAAGAGGAAAACAATAGGGATAATGTTATTGCAACCAGTTCCCTCTTTTCTACTTAAGTGTAAAAAGTATTGATACTACTGACCAGTCTAAGTTTGCCACAACCAACTAAATTTACTTGCTGCACCCAAAGTGATGCCAATACTAATGTAACAAGATCAGCATATGACAAAGGACTTGCTGGCTAAAATAAAGTGTGCAGAAAGTAAAGATAAAGCTTCTCATTAATATTCCATCACAATAAACCTCACACCAACGGATACAACGATAACCAACTAAGGAGTGATACTCCACATTGCAAACTATCTCATATGATAACTTCTCTACTCATGGTACTAAGCAAAAATATAAAGATAAAGATAAAGATAAAGATGGTGATACTGAAAACACCCCCCCCAAGCTTGAAACAAGCTGGGAGTGTGTTGTTACCCATGGTGAATTACTCCCTTGGCGGTGATGGTGGTACGACAGTAATAGGTGTTAAGAACCGTGCGAGCATTTGGCGAAGCCGATTGTTCTCTTCTTGAAGAATTTCCACTTCCGCCCTAAGGACTCGATATTGTTCGCAAAATTGATCCGTGACCCTTATTGCTTCAGTAGCCGCAGGGAAGGCGCTCAGGTCCGGAACTGCTGGAACTGCTCCCTGCATATTATGAGAAAAAGCACGTTGAAGGTTAACAGATCCCACAAAGGTAGGATTGCTGGGCCCATCGCCTCTTGTAGCTTGTCCTCCTTGATTGCGGCGCTGAGCCGTCCTGATCTCTTCTCTAACACTTCGATCCATGTCGGCCCTCCTAGCTGCAACTTCTTCATCGGTTGTCCAACCAGCGGCGTTCCACTGGTTCACATCCCTCTCAAGTTCACGCCGGCGCCTGGCTGCGTAGTCCTCCGCACAAGAGCCTTGAGACGACATGTCTAATACCAAAGGAACCTGCCAGAAACAGTTCGAAAAGAAACGCGACGAAAACACGAGATACGGACCTCGGGAGATCCGGGTAAATATATAGCGGAAAATAACGCGTGAAAAGGAAGGCACAGGGCGAAGCGGAGTCGGAGGGGGTCTCCGAGGCGACCACGCCATAGCTGGGCGCGGCCCAGGTGGGGCCCCGC
>CAMZMU010000063.1:136826361-136912295 GCA_947311845.1 Poa pratensis | reverse complement strand
TATAACTCGCTAAACCATGATTTTGACTACACTGCTATATTATATATATGATCTACCGCTATTTGTGTTGTCCAATTTATTCTAAGAAGCCCCGCTGCAACGCGGGGTATCATCTAGTTTTTATTAAATGATGGGGTCCAATTTTTAAACAATATTTTGTAGTTTTCTTTGCAAAAAAACCCATTTTTGGCACTCAGAAAATGGAAAATGATTTTTTCGTGTGAAAAAGATGAAAACTTCTTCGGCAACATTGTTCGCCATTCTAAGACGCACAATTTTGCAAAGTATGAGATCATTTGAACAAACTATGTCATGTTTGAGGTCATAACATTCGTCATTTGCCCTGAAATTCATGAATCTTATACATGATAGCTCATTTTTGAGAACACTTTGTCAAAATAATTTCCGTATTCCTAGTTTTTTAGATTCCTCCATACTAGGTCACATATAATGACACAATGCGAAGGTTTCCATTTGTTTAATGTTTATTGAATTCTTTATGCCGATTTCAAAATGCGATCAAAATTGGCGACACGACCTTTCTTAGCTAAGAGTTGAAACTTGCCAAACTATTGGGTATCTCTGATTTAAATAAACTATTTTGTATATACAAAGATTTTAACAAAAATAAGAGTAAATACGGAGTAGCTGCAGTATATACAAAAGATTTATTGCCTAAACTATTTTCTAGAAATAATAAAACAACAACCAAAAAGAAGTCAGCCAGCAAACCAGCCAGTCCACAGCCCAGCCCACCATCCACCTGACCTATATAAACTCCCCAACCCTAAGATTCCTATCGACACACCAACCCATCCCCTCCTCATCTCCTCTGCCGCGCACAACATACCCGATCCCCATCCCTCCCTCGTCTCCCTCGTCTCCGCGCGATCCCATCCCCTCCCTCGTCTCCGCGCCGGAGCGCCGCTCTCCCATGCTCCCTCTTGCTGGAGTGCCCTCACCTACGCGCAGAACTCCGTCCGGTGATTCTTTCGAGCTCCTCCAGCCGTGGCCGGTCGCCCTCCTATCGAGCTCCTCTGCTCCATGCGCCGCCTGCCTACCTCTCGAGTCTCGGGCCGACGCACTTCCGCCGCCAGAGCAGCACCTCGCCGTCCTCGACGGCTTTCTGCTCGAGACCGAGACCACCTTGCCTTCCATGGACGCGGCAGCCCGTGCTCCGGCGCAATCTTCTCCGACCATGACGCGAGCCCCTCCAGGACGCGTCGGCGCCGCGAACCATGGAGGGAAACGGGGGTGCCGAGAGAGCGCCGATGCCGCCATGACTTCCACCCGCATGGGACTCCACGAATGGATACTCCCGCATAGCACCTGCCCGCTCCGCTCACCCCGTCATGCACAAAAGGTCCTCTCTCTTTCTCCTTCTGCCCGATCTGCTGTGTTTCCCGTGTGTATCAGCTTGCATATGGATTGGATCTTGATCTTTAATCTATTTAGTTGCAGCCTTGGTTAGCAGCGATTTAATTGCAGCCTTGGTTGGAGATTTAGTGATGTATTGTTTAGCTAATTCCCATGTGTATGTCTGCCATGCAAGGGAGGTCAAGAGCAATTCGTAATCACAGCCGTAGCGGTGGTGTTTGCATCATATTGAACAGTGGAGGAGCACGACGATGGGTTTCGAGTTTCGACTTAAGGTACGGTGCCAACATTTTCCTTTATGGTCGTTTCTTTATTCAGAACTACCAGGGAGGATGAGTTCATGTATGACTTGAAGCAAGACCTCATAATTCAGTTTGGACAGATGCACAAATCTCGCAAATCTGATGATGCACTATAGAATTTTTGCTGCTATTCTTTAGACCTGTTTCTTGTCTAGTGATTGCAAAAAACAATAGGATTCCTGAAGCATGATATCAGGACCAGAACCCAGCCATAATTCAGTTTGGCGTTCTGCTCAGCTTCTTGTTTTAGCAACTATCTAGTGAAGACCAAGACTTGGACCTTTTTGCAGCTGAGCCTTTCTTATGTCAGGAATTAGCATTGCTATGGTTTCTGGCTCCTACCGTTTGTACAAATATAATTGGAAAATGAATGCATTGACTTAAACATGTCACCCATGGATCTGCAGTATATTTCTAGCAAGAAACATCACTGAGCATTTGTTTGTAGTTAATCATCCTCAACCTTTATGTGTAATGCTAGTTGCTGTGTCAAGTTTAGAGAAATTCTCAATCGAGACTGAAATACTATAACTCTGTTGCTGCTACAATCCAAGCACTATCTCCTCTGGGCATCCTAGTTCAACCTTGTCTAACGTGTATACCTTGTGGTGTCTTTGGCAGGACAGTTCATCTGCTAGGAGTTGCTTTAGGAATGGAAAATTATTTTGTTGGGGGACCTCGAGTGAGAAGTTTAAGTGGGTAAGTAATCTTGTACATGTGCATTCAGGTCTGCCTTATTAACAATTCTAATATTTGTATCCTATTCGCTACTTCGCATCTAACTGAGCTTTATGCATATCTTTTTCGGGTCTTCCTTGTTACCAACTTGATAGCCGGGTGGGATGACCATGTCGAGGAGCCGCAGTTCATGGGGCCCCAAGTACCACCGCGGTGACCTCGACCCCGCGGTTCAGGGGCTCGTCGACATCGCTACCCTAACCAAAGGTGTGAATATACAGTATATATGTCCAGCATTCCCTTTATACTAAACAGAAGATTATTCTCCTTTGTACTAAAACAGAAGAAATTCCTTTGTATTCTTTTTTTGCAAGTAAATACCTATCATATGACATTATTTCCCAGCAGTTATTTGTTTTTATTTATGTACTGACTAGATGCTTGTGTGTACCAGGTGGAGCCATTCCAAGGTTGTGCAAGTTCTGTAACGAATGTGTACTCGACCGCTTGAGGATGGAGTTGGTTGAGTGCAGCCTGGAGGCTGAACTATCGTTCTGGTGGCCTTACTCTACGTCTGGGTTCGTGTCATTTCTGCTCTAAGTGAGAAGTGTAGTTTTAGCTCATTCTTCTGCGATGTTTAGAATTAGGGACCAGTTTTTCTCTTAACTGTTGGCTGATATGTCTGGTGCTTTTGTTGGTTAAATTCATGCTCTTTTGAATGTGTGGTGCATTGTGATTTTTTTAAGGTAACTTATTTGTTAGTCTGGTATAGTTGATCATCATCTAGTACCAATCTATCTATGCATGCCCATGCTGGCCTAAGTAGTATTGCAGTTTCAGTTCCATCATGGTCTCGAGTTGTAGCAAGAACTGGTTGGATATCTATGCTATTGTGGTTCTCTAGATTTTTACTACTTGCCTGTTCTGTTCAAGTCATGCAAAAGATGTATTTTACTTTCGTGGTGAAAAATAAATTTTTGTTGTTTGTGCAATCTGGTTCATCAATAACTGAGCTTCCTCTGCCTGGAGCAGGGCCGATGGCGACGAGCTGGAGCTGCTGGGGAGAAAGGCGCTCCTGCAGCGGGAGGATTCCTCGACCTTGAGCTAGAGCAGTGCGGTGGGAGGACCGGCAGCAGGGGGCCTGCAGCAGGGTGGCGGGAGGGGTGCCGTCACCTGTTGCTGGATCAGGGCCGGTGGTGGGGAACCTTCTAGCAATTGCTGTAATTTTTTTTCTTGTTAAATCAAGTATGCCGACGGCATTACCCTCGGCATACGGATCCAGATCTCATATCCTGTTTTTTTTTGTCCGTTTAATCAAGGATATGCCAACGGCAAAGCGTCGGCGTAAGCATGGACGGAAGTAACCAGGAGACGCCACGTGGCCGTCGGCAAACAGTTCCACGCCGTCAGACGGCCGTCTCCGTTTCTTTGATTGCCGACGGGTATGTGTGCCGACGGTCGACGAAACAACCGTCGGCGCCTTGTATATGCCGACGGTTTTTATGTCCCAACGGTATTTTGTCCGTATGCCGACGCAGAAGAAGACGACGGCCAGAAACCGTCGGCATATCAGATATGCCGTCGGCATATATGTATGTCGACGGTATTCATACATTTACCGACGGTTATTGTCCGTCGGAATGATGTGATTTCCCGTAGTGCATGTGATGTGGTGGATACCGTGGAATGGTCTTGCACCATGCAGACCACTACTCTTGAAGGAGTTTGGTCAAGAGTCCCATTCCATCTCATCTCGTCGTTGGCTAACACACACCCAATTTATTTCCAACCATCGTACGATCGTCACTTCCATATTGGGAATGTCGTATATATAAAACATTGTTATTTTCTGATAACTAGCATTGCGAGGGCATCACCGGTAGTTGGTTCAAAGTGTTCAAAAAATAACAATATTGTTCAATTTGATATAACTTACTAGCAATTATGTTAAAATAAATAAAATTGTTCAACAAATACTGCAAATGTTCCGAGAAGCAAAATATCACGTATGCGAGTAACATCTTTGGCAATTTAAAATTGTGATCAAATGATTATCATACCATAGGTTAAAACATCCATGTAAGTGGTACTGGAACTGTAAATTGAACTATAGTTCTTACATATTGTTAGATGAGTACTCTAGGTTAGTTATGTTTGATTACAATTTTGTTGAATTAAGATAAACTGGTTTATTCTTAGGTTACACAAAATATTGAGAATTGTGTTTTCTTTATGTTTCTCTCTCTAATTTCCTCACTGCATGTCACAGTGTGCAACACTAAACATGAACATGTTGAAGCTTCGGCTATTTTTTAATACGAATATGTTGCTAAGAATAAATTGTTTTGTTCTAGGCATATTCCTTAACATATTTATTTATTAGTAGTCAAAATTAGAGAAACACAAATCTAACTTCTCCAGACTCTTGACTTATTATGATACTTGAATGGTTCTACACAATC
Organism: Poa pratensis; assembly: GCA_947311845.1. Classification (NCBI taxonomy): domain Eukaryota; kingdom Viridiplantae; phylum Streptophyta; class Magnoliopsida; order Poales; family Poaceae; genus Poa; species Poa pratensis. Next base: position 136,907,476 of record CAMZMU010000063.1, on the reverse strand, counting down.
GGGCACATGTATTTGATGTGTGATTGATGTTTACGCACGCTTCTATTCTTGTAGACAGTGTTGGGGCTCTATGTGCAGAGGTTTGTAGAAAACAGCAGCAAATTTCCTTAAGTGAATCACCAAAGGTTTATCGAACTCAGGGAGGTATAGGTCAAAGATATCCCTCTCAAGCAACCCTGCAATTAAGATACAAGAAGTCTCTTGTGTCCCCAACACACATAATACACTTGTCAGATGTATAGGTGCACTAGTCCGGTGAAGAGATAGTAAAATGCAAGGAATATGGATGATTATAAGTGGTAATGCAATCTGAAATAAAGATGGCAGCTAGCAAACATGAGATAAAATGAGAGCAAACGGTGTTTCAATGCTTGGAAATAAGGCATAGGGATCATACTTTCACTAGTGGACACTCTCAACAATAATAATATAATTGAATACATAGATATTTCTCTTCACTATGCTACTCTGAACTATTCTCCGGTTGGATAACAAACACCAATTCATTGTATAGGGCTACAAAATCAAACCTTAAAGTCGCATTCCACATCTAGGGAACCCCACACAGTCAACTTGGCGCCATAAATAGTACTAGATAAACATCACAATTTCATAGAGACATCCAACACAAATAATAATTCATGGTAAGTATTCATGTAATCTTTAGCCTAAGAGTCACACACGGTGCGCACACTGTCAACTTCGCACCATGGGACAAAGGTGACTCGGAGTTTACATTAAAAAACACTCAAGTAGCATAATTCATAAGATAACAAGAGTAACATCATGGATCCAACTAGATTACAAAGCTCATGATCACATAAAGATCACACCATGGGAGAGAGATGAACCACATAGCTACTGGTAGAGCCACATCCTCGGTGAAAACTACTACACATGGTCATGGTGAGCACACTTGATGGAGATGTTGATGAAGAGGTGTAGCCCGGAGAGGAGACGGCGGCCCGCAGCAGCCACGGTGCGCGGCGGCGGCCCGTGGAGGCAACGGCGGCAGCCCAGGCAGTGGCGACGGCCCTTGGCGGCGGCTGCCCTTGGTGATGAGGATGGTGTGGAGGAGGTTCTCCTCCCCCAGACGGCTGCCTGGGAGGAGGAAAATTCGTGGTCTTGGGTGCCTCCCACGAGCTAGGGTTTCCTTCTTTATATAGGCTCTCGGATTTCCGTCACCCCCTTTTAGAGCTTCACCATATTGGGCCTACAGGCCGAATCCGAACTCCGACTGGGCTGATTATGGGCTTAAAAGTTGAGTATTGAAATTTTTGACAACTTCCTAAACATATTGATCTCCATTTGACGTCATCTTCAAGGGTCAAACTGAAAAACTCCGAAAACAGTTCTGGGACAGATTTCACCAAAGTTCCAATTCGACTCCAACAAGGTTTCCTTTGCCACTTTTGATAATTCCTACACATTAAAGTGTAGAAACAAGAACATTGTGCACTTTGGCACTATTAGTAGGTTAGTCAATAAATGTCATAATATGATATAAAGTGTATATAAAACATGTGACAATTGATATAAAACATGCATGGAACGTCAAAAATTGTAGATACGTTTGAGATGTATCAAGCATCCCCAAGCTTAGTTCTACTGGTCCTCGAGTTGGTAAACGATAAAAACTAAATAATTTTGAAGTGACATGCTACCATCATAATCTTGATCATATAACATTGTAAAGCATGTGAGCTGAGATCAAAATATTCAAAGCAAAAATCTATAATTGATATTAAATAAGAGATAACAAAGCAACATAGTTAAACAAGTTAAACTTTTCATGAATGATTGTTTTAAAGACATGAAACCGTACAAGGTTCATTTATAGATGTTTTAAATATCTAGTGTAGGAGTTATATACTTCAATTCCAAGCATCAAGCAATTTTTCATACATAGAAGGATTCAGTCAAGTAAAAATAAACATGAACGTCATGAATCAACTGTTTCGAAGTCTACTCAACCGGTGAGCGTAAGCATTTGGCATTGGTACCAGGATGTTATGGCAAATAGAACATTAATGGGGGTTTGGAAGGCCAAAGGAAGAAAGTCTCACAAAGCTATAAGTGATCATTAGACAAGAGGAAGCCTTATAATCGAAGCTATGAAAGGAGTAGTGATTGCCATGCAACGGATGCACATATAGCTATATGTGTATGAAAGCTCTCCAATGATACTAGTGGGGGTGCATCCAACTTTGTTGCTCATGAAGACCTAGAGCACTTTTGAGGAAGCTCATCACTGGAATACAACCCAAGTTCTATAATAAAAATTCCCCACATAGCTATACTAGTAGAACATGAAAAACTCTCTCTATGGAGTATAGGTGCTAAACATGAGCACAAGATGACGACTATGAATAATGCAGGTGCTATAACATGAGCACAAGTGTGGATAAAGGATAGTAATGTTGCCCCCCTTTTTATTTCTTTCTCTTTTTTATTTTTTTTTTTTTTCTGTTTCACTTTTCGATGGCCTCCATGGCTCTTTTCACTTTTAGGGGCAACATTCTAATATCATAACACACTTTTTGGTACAAATAACTCATAACAATAAAACATGATGTATGAAACTGTATACCTCTGACAGTGTAGCAGGAGTGCAATGATCCAGCGTAACATGGGTAAACCGCACATCAGCTATACGGAATCATGCAAAGCAATATATAAATGATAAATGACAACAAGTCATGTAATGTAAAATGGAACTTGCATGGCAATATATCTCGGAACAGCTATGGAAATGTTGTGGTAGGTAGGTATGGTGGCTGTTTTGAGGAAGATGTATGGACTTATGTGTAGGAGAACAAGAGAAAGTCCTCCCACGGGTTTGGATGTACTGGCGAAGTATGCACAACTCTCAATGCGAGCAGAAGGCAATGCACAACACCGAAGAGGCTTGCAAAATTTGGATGGTGGAAGTGCCAAAAACCGTAGCTTAACATTAGTCAAAAAGAACTCACAAGTTTATTGCAAACAACTAGCAGGTTCAACATTTAGATCATGATTAAAATTTACCCCAAGGAGGGACGTTCACGGCGGTACAAGTATCCCGCTAGATCCCTCGACTTCAACACAACTCAGTTATTACGAATTACTTTAGACATGGAAAGCTATCAAGTCCAACTACACCTTCAACAATTTTAGTAGAGTTTGAAGTACGGTACAAGCTTAAAGACAACAATCCACTAATGATTTTAACTTAATTAACCAGCAACTTTATAATTTATTACTTAATACCTCAAAACGTTTGCAAAGAATCAGGTTATCAAAGTTCAATGATCTACAAGATTATGCAAGTTTTTCATTATACCACTACCACATGCAACATTTTCTGAACCAACACATCAACCAAGCAACTCCAAACAAATATAAGTGAAGCAAGAGAGTACTTTTTACAAAAGAACTAATAGCTCTGAACAAGAGATAGATGAAAACCAAGAGCTACACTAGAACAGAACGACACATCGAAAACGGGCCAAAAACCTCATCGGCAACGGAGAAAGGGCCCGTGTCCCGACCCTGTCACTGATGTGAAGAGCTCAATGGCAACGGAGGTGATAAACCGTTTCTGATATCTTTAACATTAGACACGGAGTTTTGCTAATCACCGTTTCTGATAAGGGTTACAGGAGAACAAAAAAAAACACGGTGACGGGCTGTGCCGTCGATGGAGCCCTGCTCCATGCGACTAGACGGCCGCCCGGTCGTCACCGTATTCCTGTACGCCCTGCTATACAAAAGTTCATCAGTGCGTGTGGCTGGAGCTATGCTCCTATGTCTTCACGGCCGCCAGATGAACATCTACTGTCTTCATCCTGCTGCGCAAAATGTACTGCTCCTGGTGACGGCACCGTGTATGGAGCCCCGCTCCTAGGTCTTCACGGCAGCAGCATCGTCACCAAGCATCCAGCAAGCCCTTGACACAACGAATATTCTTTGTTAAAAACAGCAAACAAAGCTAATAAACAGAGACAATAAGCAGTAAACAAATCAAAATGTAGTGGGATAAGCAGCTAACAGAGCAAACGGATCTAAATAAGTAACAGAGCAAATACATAGCTGAACAGAGCTAACTAACCGAGCAAACCGATCTAAATAATTAAGTAGCTAACAGAGCAAATACATAGCTAAACAAAGCTACAAAACAGAGCAAACCAAGCTAAATAAATACTCTAACAGAGCAAATACATAGCTGAACAGAGCTACAAAACAGAGCAAACCAAACTAAATAAATACTCTAACAGAGCAAATACATAGCTGAACAGAGCTAACTAACAGAGCAAACCGATCTAAATAATTAAGTAGCTAAAAGAGCAAATACATAACTAAACAGAGCTACAAAACAGCGCAAGCCAAGCTAAATAAATACTCTAACAGAGCAAATACATAGCTGAACAGAGCTAACTAACAGAGCAAACCGATCTAAATAATTAAGTAGCTAACAGAGCAAATACATAGCTAAACAGAGCTACAAAACAAAGTAAACCAAGCTAAATAAATACTCTAACAAAGCAAATACATAGCTGAACAGATCTAACCAACAGAGCAAACCAATCTAAATAATTAAGTAGCTAACAGACCAAATACATAGCTAAACAGAGCTACAAAACAGACCAAACCAAGCTAAATAAATACTCTAACAGAACAAATACATAGCTGAACAGAGCTAACTAACAGAGCAAACCGATCTAAATAATTAAGTAGCTAACAGAACAAATACATAGCTAAACAGAGCTACAAAACAGCGCAAACCAAGCTAAATAAATACTCTAACAGAACAAATACATAGTAAAAAGAGCGGTCATTTACCTTAGGCGAGGCGGGGTCGCTTTCCGTCGCGGATTGCGTCCCAAGCGTCGGTGCCGGAGCCACTGCCAGAGGAGACCTCATCCTGCTCGAACATCGGAGCGTTCTCCTCCTCCTCCTCCGCCATCGCTGCCGCCACCGCATCTGGCCCAGGGCCCTGGCTAGGGAGCGGTGTATGGCCGCTCGGAGCTGCGTCTGGAACAAGGCCTCCTCGGCGGCTTCTATCGCGTGCTCGGCGCCGGAGATGCGGATAGCTCTCTGCATCGCAGACGCCCGAATGACACCGTCGGCGCGCTCGCACTCAAAGGCGGCGCGAGAGAGGAGGAGACCGACCTCCAGATCCTCACCCTCATCGTCCGAGGAGGACGAGATCCGGGCGTCGGTGGCCGCCGCCGCCGTGGATCCGGATGGGATTTGACGGCTCCGAATGAACTGGCGACCGCAGTCATCGGGGATCTCGCCCCGGTTGTAGGTGAGATCCGGGCTGCGCCTCGGAGGGTGGGAGGAGGAAGATGCTCCATCCTGACTTCCGTCGGCGCCGGAGGGGTTCGCCATCGATGGGTGAAGTAGGAGGAGAGCGCACTAGTACAGAACGACACATCGGATACCCCTCTATGGAAACGGCAGGCGTTAGGCGACGGAGAATCGCGCTTTCCGCGCGGCCAGTGCATACAAACCTGACCTGGGCCGTGGCTGGCCCGTCAACATAGGTAACGGAGAAAGTATTAACTCCGTTACCCATATTATTGGCAACGGTCTTAATTTTGGCTCCGTTTCCGATATGTGCCTCTATAGCAACGGAGACTTTTGTGTGTCCGTGTGCAATGTGGACACGTTCCATCTTCGTCGAATTCCATCTTCGTCGAATTTTAAATGTCCTCCGCCCACTACACCTTAAAAACCCACGATCTCCCTGCTATCTCAGTACGCCACTTCGCCGCAGCCATGGATACTCCTAGTAACTCCTCGGGCGTTCGCCGCAGCAGTTTCCCGCTTTCGCTGAATTGGAACCGCGTCGTCGTGCCGGAGGCCGTCGCGCAGAGGCACTGGCAATATAGGAGGCCAGTGCCCTGGTCAAATGTTAGCCTCCCCGCTGGCTGGCGCGTCAACCACAGGAGGGTGCCTATGCCGCCGGAAGAGGACGCGGGATCCTCGGGCGCCCGCGACCGTAGCCGCTCGCCGCGGCGGAGACACGCTCATCCGTGGTCGCCTGGATGGAACCGCGTCATCGTCGGGCAGGCCGTCGCGGCGCGGCACTGGCAATATAGGAGGCCAGTGCCATGGTCAAAGGTTCGGCTACCCGGTGGCTGGCACCTCAACCGCGCGTCGGTGCCTATGCCGCCGAAAAGAGTTGAGCTGCTTCAGAGCCGCCGGCTCCTCCTCCCGCCGGAGCTGCGCGACGATCCTGCCTACGATGACGACGAGATATGGGAGGGGCGCACGGGCGGCGATGACATCGTCGGCGAGGAGCTGCGCGACGACACGGACGACTACGCGGCTCTCCTCGCATACGAGCAGGAGAAGGCGGAGGCCGAGGAGTAGTTATAGTTATTTATTTTTATGTTCTTCAACTTCAATACTAGTAGAGATCAGTATAAGCCCAGTGTGTCAGTGAAAAAATCAGAGGAAACGGTTGTTTATACCCTCCGTTTCCGATGTTCTACTTTGCTATAAATGCACCCTTCACACAGCCCTAAACTCCATCGCTCTCACTCTCAGCCTCACTCTCAAAGTGTGGCGGCGCCTCCACGCAGCACTAGATCTTAGCTCCACCGTGGCGGCGCGCATCTCCCTCCCTCCGACCGTGGCGGCGCGCATCTTCCTCTCCTCCAACCGTGGCGGCGCGCATCTCCCTCCCTCCGACCGTGGCGGCGCGCATCTTCTTCTCCTTCGACCGTGGCGGCACGCATCTCTCTCCCTCCGACCGTATCGGCGCACATCTTCCTCTCCTCCGACCGTGGCAGCGCGTACCCGTTCTTTGCTCCACCCGGGCAGATCTCGTCGCCTAATCTGTAGCTGGAGGGCGCATTGCGTGTCGATCCGAGGATGACGGGGACGACTACATACTCCCGCCGCCAGATCCAAAGGTAATACATCTATTTGTGACCGGCCGTCGTGCTGACGAACTAGGGTTGTTGTCATTGTTCTGCTTAGGTTTTCTTCCATAGGACACTCATGAACAGAACTAGAACTAGGGTTGCAATACATCCGAGGACGATGAGGACGACCACTGGCGGATCCACCTTGAGCCAGCCGGGTGCACAGGACACCGGGAGAAGGAATTTTTCTTTGTAAATTAGCATTTTTCATCACATATGCACCCCTAAGAATTGTTTTAAGTGTATTGTGGTAACATGTGTGCATCCTGGTTCAATATGTTCTAGCTCCGCCACTGAGGACGACTACGTAGTGTCGCTCGAAAAGAACATAACTAGCACAAATCGGTAGTGTATGAAACTCATGGCTGACTTATCTCCTTTGCAAAACAGATGTACATTTCGGTGACACTGTATAAAAAGCTGGGTCCTTAGCCAAGGTGCGCTTGTCGTCCGGCATAATTGTTGGTACACAACAACTATGCAATGGATTTGTAAGTTTGTTATTCTGTCTTATGCATCCTTTTGTGTTGTATGTCCTTTATGCTAGATGTATAGTGAGCTAACATGGAGTCATATATTCTCTCTTTGCATTTCAGTGACCACTTTACAAAAGAGGCACCTTCAGTACATCAGCACTCGCTTATTGCACTATGTGCAGAGCATGGTGCTGATCCGTTTAGCTCATTTAAATGAGCTATATACAAGGTCGGGTACAAAGCGGCGAGTTGATTATATTTTGGCGACACCGTCTAAGAAGAAGATTGAATTCATAAACTCTAACAGCAAGTCATGAAGATAAATTAAGTTGGAATGACAAGGATAAGTTTAGAGAGGCATGACATAGATAGATTTAGCTAGACATGTCAATGATAGATTTAGAGAGGCATGACAATGAAGATAAGTAATTGGTTGTCTTGTGATGCAATGTATCGGTGACATTTGTTATACCTTATGAATGAATGAATTTCTTAGCCTTTTTGTGCTTCTGCTGTGAAATTTTAAATGTCCAGTGCCAAATCTATTCCTGCTCTAGGCTTATGAAGAAACCTCAATGCAAACGAGCAGAAACAGAATCTCCGTTTGCTGATGTTCCGACACATCAGAAACGGAGGTTGTGCACAACCGTTGCCAAACTGACGCCTCATCAGCGACGGTTTTTCGCCTCCGTTACCGATGAGAGCCTTCACATCAGTAATGGGGTCGGGGACACGTACCCTTTTTCCGTTTCCGATGGGGTTTTTGGCCGTTTCCGATGTGTCGTTCTGTACTAGTGGCGTGTGCGGCTAGGGTTAGGAACTAGGGAGAGTGAGACTGTGAGAGTGAGAGTGAGACACACTGGAGTGGAAGATATTAATACCGGCACCGCTTAATGGGCCTTCACATGGGAAACGGAGATAGACCGATCTACGTTTCTGATGTGGCCATATCGGCAACGGAGGTATTTTTTCCTCCGTTGCCCAGATATGAGCAACGAAGATCTTTTCGCCCTCCGTTACCATTGTGTCGGGCCCATCGACCGACTAGCGCGCGCGCGCACTCACGGAAGCGCGCGGAGCTCATTCTTCCGTCGCCTAACTCTCGCCGTTGCCATAGAGGGGTATCCGATGTGTCGTTCTGTACTAGTGCTAGAAGCTAAACAATGCGAAAACTGAATACTCAATAGATATAAGTGAAGGATATGAGTATTCTAATGAAAAAGCGGAGCGTGTCTCTCTCCCAAACAAGATATCAGAAAATAAAATAACAATACAAAAATAGAAGCACACAGACGCTCCAAGTAAAGCACATATGATGAGAAAGAATTAAAATATAGTTTCACTAGAGATGACCTGATAAGTTGATGAGCTTAGACGCTTGATTCTTCTTATGCTTGGGTTACCCACGGGGGTATCCCCAAGCTTAGGATCTTTACTCTTCTTGATCACATTATATCATCCTTCTCTCTTGACCCTTGAAAACTTCCACCACACCAAACTCAGAGTAATTTTCATTAGAGGGTTAGTGCATAATAAAAAAATCACATGTTCTGCAAGGACACAAACATGGCTAATACTTTCTCAACATTAGCTACATCCACTGATGTTTTGTGGAGCAAAGAAATTCACTCAACATAGTAAAAGAGAGAATGCAAAATAAAAGACAGAGTCTGTCAAAACCAGAACAGTCCGTAAATATGAATTTTTTCGGGGCACTTACGGTTGCTCAGATCAGAAAACTCAAACTAATGAAAGTTGCGTACATATCTGAGGATCACGCACAATTTTTTCAGAATTTTTCGATTTTCCTGGAATTTATAAAGAATTAAACGGTGAACAGCAGAAATCTGTCCCTGTGCAGAAATCCAAATCTAGCATCAACTTTCTACTAGAGACTTTACTTGGCACACCAATGCGATAAAATAAAGATACAAATGAGTTGTTGATGACCACAAGTATAGGGGGTGTATCGCAGTACTTTCGATAAATAAGAGTGTCGAACCCAACGAGGAGCAGAAGGTGCTGGCAAGTAGTTTTGATCAAGAATTCACTGTAAAAGCTAGCAGACAGGTTTTCAGTAGTATTCGAAACAGCAGGTAAAAACAGTGCAAGTAAATAAACGAGCGCGGCAACAAATGCAGCGAGTGGCCCAATCCTTTTGAGTGCAAAGGACAAGCCGAGTGTGTTACTTATAAGAGACAAATGTTCCTGAGGACACATGGGAATTTCGTCAAGTGCTTTCGCTTCGTGCAACTGGTTAATCTTCATTGTTTTGATAAGTGTTGTGTGGGTGAATCTATGCTAACGCACCGCCCTTCCTAGGACTAATACGCACTTGTGATTATACCCCCTGCAAGCATCCGCGAATGCAGAAAAGTAATTAAGATAAATCTAACCACAGCTTTAAACTCTGAGACCCTACGCTCCCTCGTGCACTATCTTACTAACGGGGGTTCAGGTTTCTGTCACTCCGGCAACCCCTCAACTAGCAAGCTAGGTACACGATGCATTCCCCTAGGCCCATAAAGGTGAAGTGTCATGTAGTCGACGTTCACATGACACCACTAGAAGAATGACACCACAACTTAAATATCAAACCATTAAATATTAACGCAGCATTATTTCACTACTAACAACATGACTTCCCCATGTCCTCAAGAACTACAAACTACTCACAAGACATCATATGGATCATGATCAGAGATGATATGGCAATGAATAACAATCTGGACATGAACACTAATCCACCAAACAAACTCAATAGCATCAATAACAAGGAGTAATCAACACCGGGAGAGTCTCCCCAATGAACTAGACAAGGTACAGCCCTAGATGTTACAGCAAGATGGATGTGGAGTCGGTGGAGATGATGGTGATGGCGCAGTGGATGGTGGTGATGATGATCCCGATGAAGTCCAGCGTGATGACGATGACGATGGCGATGATTTCCCCTCTCCGGGAGGGAATTTCCCCGGCAGGATCTCCCTGCCAGAGAGCTCTTTCTCTCTCGGTGGTTTCCGTCCCGTGGAGGCGGCGGAATATTTCGTGGACGTACCCCCCGTGCTTAGGTTTTCGGGAGGCAGATATACGCGAAGAGGCAACCTGGGGGGTGGACCCAGGTGGCCACGCCATAGCTGGGCGCGGCCCACAGGCCAGCCGCGCCCAGGTGTGGCGTGGGGCCCACCTGGCCCACCTGGCTGCCTCCTTTTGGCTGCCTCCGGCATCTGACATTATAAGACCCCAGAATTGGTTTCGTGATTTTTGGAGTTCCGCTGATATGTTGACTTGACGACGCTTTTTCCAGCAGAAACCTGACTCCGGAAGGATAATTCCCAATAATCATCAAACATGCAAAATAAGGCAAAATAACATAAGTATCATGTATTAATATGAAATATAAGGATAGATAATGACAAATTATGATATAAAATAGTGATGCAAAATGGACGTATCAACTCCCCCAAGCTTAGACTCGCTTGTCCCCAAGCGAAAACTGAGCTCAGTAAACAAGTCCACATGTTTATGGAGTGAAGTGTCGATAATAAAGAATACGGACAAGAAGCATCAGTATTTACTCAGCTAAACAAGTCATTTTAAACAGCAGTCTCTACACATTCTACTTAACTTGGAACAAGTAATGGAACAACCACAAATAAAGGTACATTAAGCAAACCAATTGGATGTGGCAAACTGTGTTCTTGGTCAGAGAACAATCAACATTCTAACTTATCTTTCAAGAAGAGTCTTTATACTAGAGCTATATTGCAGAAATAGAGTTGCTCAATCATCACTGTTCCTTTCACATTCCAAAGAAAACTGTCAAAGTCATATTCTCAAAGATAAAACTTCATGTGCTCAAGCAAAGTAGACAAAACATGATAGGAAATATTATGAACTATAAATGATTGTATCTATAACAATTCGAGTGCTTGCTCGGGATAGAGGGAATAGGTTTACTGACTCAACAATAAATAAATGATAGGCCCTTCGCAGAGGGAAGCAGGGATTAAAACGTGTGCTAGAGCTTTTTAGTTCCCGAAGGCATAGAGAGTGTAAAAATATTGCTTTGAGAGGTGTATGCTATTGGTCAACAAATCAGTGGTAGAATCCTTGTCATCTTCCATACTAATTAACTTTTAGAGCGGTTCCGAGAGTTTATAGAACTGCACTTGTAACAAGCACTTATTGATGACACTCCTCCCAACCATTTCTTTCCACAAACCATGGCTTGACCGAATCCTCGGTTGCCGACCAACAATCACCGTGGAGGAGTGTCTATTTATTTATTTATTTATTTATTTATAGGGTGGACTAACCAGCTCTTTTAATTAAAAGGTGGAGAAGCAGATGAAGCTGCCAATCCTTGTAAATCAGTTAGCATGGAAGATGACACATCTGCTACCACGTCCTTATGAGCTTGGTGAACAGTGACACAAAAAGGGATATAATAATAGTTTTGAATAGTTAAAGGTAGCACACGAGAAAATGTACTTGGAGTAGTGCGAACACTACATGATAGGTAGTTATGGTGGACACGAATGGAGTGCTTTGGTTCAGGGTTTTGGATGCACGAGAAGTATCTCCTCTCAGTACAAGGTTTTAGGCTAGCAAGGTTTAGTAGCAAGCACAAGAATTGAGAGAGACAAACACTTATAGATCTAATAGAACAACCATGCTATCTACTTTGTGGGCACAAAACACTTTAATTCAAGAATAATAAACTCATTGGCCAACAAAGAGGAAAACAATAGGGATAATGTTATTGCAACCAGTTCCCTCTTTTCTACTTAAGTGTAAAAAGTATTGATACTACTGACCAGTCTAAGTTTGCCACAACCAACTAAATTTACTTGCTGCACCCAAAGTGATGCCAATACTAATGTAACAAGATCAGCATATGACAAAGGACTTGCTGGCTAAAATAAAGTGTGCAGAAAGTAAAGATAAAGCTTCTCATTAATATTCCATCACAATAAACCTCACACCAACGGATACAACGATAACCAACTAAGGAGTGATACTCCACATTGCAAACTATCTCATATGATAACTTCTCTACTCATGGTACTAAGCAAAAATATAAAGATAAAGATAAAGATAAAGATGGTGATACTGAAAACACCCCCCCCCCCAAGCTTGAAACAAGCTGGGAGTGTGTTGTTACCCATGGTGAATTACTCCCTTGGCGGTGATGGTGGTACGACAGTAATAGGTGTTAAGAACCGTGCGAGCATTTGGCGAAGCCGATTGTTCTCTTCTTGAAGAATTTCCACTTCCGCCCTAAGGACTCGATATTGTTCGCAAAATTGATCCGTGACCCTTATTGCTTCAGTAGCCGCAGGGAAGGCGCTCAGGTCCGGAACTGCTGGAACTGCTCCCTGCATATTATGAGAAAAAGCACGTTGAAGGTTAACAGATCCCACAAAGGTAGGATTGCTGGGCCCATCGCCTCTTGTAGCTTGTCCTCCTTGATTGCGGCGCTGAGCCGTCCTGATCTCTTCTCTAACACTTCGATCCATGTCGGCCCTCCTAGCTGCAACTTCTTCATCGGTTGTCCAACCAGCGGCGTTCCACTGGTTCACATCCCTCTCAAGTTCACGCCGGCGCCTGGCTGCGTAGTCCTCCGCACAAGAGCCTTGAGACGACATGTCTAATACCAAAGGAACCTGCCAGAAACAGTTCGAAAAGAAACGCGACGAAAACACGAGATACGGACCTCGGGAGATCCGGGTAAATATATAGCGGAAAATAACGCGTGAAAAGGAAAGCACAGGGCGAAGCGGAGTCGGAGGGGGTCTCCGAGGCGACCACGCCATAGCTGGGCGCGGCCCAGGTGGGGCCCGCGCCCTGCTGTGGCGTGGTGCCCTCGGGCACCTCCTCCGGCACTTATTCGTCTTGATATTTCCAAAATTGTATAAAAATAACTAATATAAAAGTTTCGAAGTAAAACGCGGACTTTTTCTTACCGAAACTCATACCTACTTCAAATCAGACTCTGCAGTTTCCTGTTTCTGAGTTTTAATAAATTCCTCCGGAGATACCATTTGAATAATATCAACATTTTCATTATAAGATTCTCCAGAAATATAATGTTTAAGTCTCTGCCCATTAACAACTTGAGGTTTGTCACCGTCAAGTGAATTAATTTTTATTGCACCAGAACGATAAACTTCTTCCACAATGTAAGGTCCTTCCCATTTTGAGAGTAATTTTCCTGCAAAAAATCTGAGACGAGACCTATACAATAAAACTTTATCACCTATGCAAACTCTCTTTTTAAAATTCTCTTGTCATGCCATCTCTTAACTTTCTCTTTGAAAAGTTTAGCATTTTCATATGCTTCACTTCTCCATTCATCTAGAGAGCTTAACTCTAGCAACCTTTTCTCACCAGCTAATTTGAAATCTCTATTAAGCTCTTTGATTGCCCAATAGGCCTTGTGTTCTAATTCTAGAGGTAAATGACAAGCTTTTCCATAAACCATTTTATAAGGAGACATGCCCATAGGATTTTTATATGCTGTTCTATAAGCCCACAAAGCATCATTAAGCTTTCTAGCCAATTCTTTCTAGACCTATTGACAGTCTTTTGCAAAATCAACTTAATTTCTCTATTTGATAACTCTACTTGACCACTAGTTTGAGGATGATACGGTGAAGCAATTCTGTGATTGACACCATATTTAGCAAGAGTTTTTCTAAAACCACCATGAATAAAGTGTGAACCACCATCAGTCATGAGATATCTAGGCACACCAAACCTCGAGAAAATAACATCCTTAAGCATTTTTAAGGAAGTCTTACCATCAGCACTAGAGGTTGGTATAGCCTCTACCCACTTAGTAACATAATCAACAGCAACTAGAATATGAGTATAACCATCTGAAGCGGGAAAAGGACCCATAAAGTCAAATCCCCAACAATCAAAAGGTTCAATAACAAGAGAATAATTCATAGGCATCTCATTACGTCTACTAATATTCCCAACTCTCTGACATTGATCACAGGTCAAAACAAATTTTCTTGCATCTTTAAAAAGAGTAGGCCAATAAAAACCTGATTGTAGAACCTTTTGTGCAGTTCTGTCTCCGGCGTGATGTCCTCCATAAGCACTACCATGGCATTTATCCAATATTTCCTTCTGCTCATGCTCTGGAACACATCTTCTCATAATACCATCAACTCCTTCTCTATATAAATGTGGGTCATCCCAAAAATAATGCCTCAAGTCACAGAATTTCCTCCTTTGCTGATAAGTAAAAGTTGGAGGCAAATACTTGGCAACAATAAAGTTAGCATAATCAGCATACCAGGGACAATCATTCGAATTTACCTTTATAGAAGCCAACTGCTCATTTCGAAAATTGTCATCAACAGGAATAGGATCATGCATTATATTTTCTAATCTAGACAGATTATCAGCAACAGGATTTTCAGCACCTTTTCTATCAACAATATGCAAATCGAACTCTTGTAACAGGAGAACCCATCTAATAAGTCTAGGCTTAGCATCCTTCTTATCCATAAGGTATTTAATAGCAGCATGATCAGTATGAATAGTTACCTTAGAATCAACAATATAAGGTCTAAACTTATCACAAGCAAACACTACTGCTAAAAATTCCTTCTCAGTAGTAGCATAATTCTTTTGAGCTGCATCAAGAGTCTTACTAGCATAATGAATAACATTTAACTTTTTATCTACTCGCTGTCCTAAAACAGCACCTTGATACGTCTCCAACGTATCCATAATTTCTGCTGTTCCATGCTTATATTATACCATTTGCTACATGTTTTATATACACTTCGTATCACTTTTATGCATTTTCTGGGACTAACCTATTAACAAGATGCCACAGTGCCAGTTCCCTGTTTTCTGCTGTTTTTGGTTTCAGAAAGTTACTTCTGGAAATATTCTCGGAATTGCACGAAACAAAAGGCCAGGTCCCTATTTTTCCAGCACGTACACGGAGTCCGAAGGAGACACGAAGGGGAGCCACGAGGTGGCCAAACCACACCCAGGCGCGGCAGTGGGCCCAGCCGCGCCACCAGGTGGTTTGGGCCCCTCGGGGGTCCGCCGACATCGCCCCTTCGCCTATTTATTCCCCGAGACGCGAAAACCCTAAAACACCGAGCCTTTCATCCAAAACATATTCGCTGCCGCCGCCGTCATCAACCCTAACTCGGGGGTTCCTGAAGCTCTTCCCGGCACCCTGCCGGAGAGGGGAATCATCACCGGAGGGCTCTACATCGCCATGCCCGCCTCCGGAGTGATGCGTGAGTAGTTCATCCTTGGACTATGGGTCCATAGCAGTAGCTAGATGGTTGTCTTCTCCACTTGTGCCATCATGTTTAGATCTTGTGAGCTGCCTATCATGATCAAGATCATCTTATTGTAATGCTACATGTTGTGTTTGCTTGGATCTGACTTATATTGATACCTATGTGGAGCTGAATATTATATTATCATGTCTATGTCATTTGTGATCTTGCATGCTCTCCGTTACTTGTTGAAGCCTTGGCCACGTGAATACTTGTAACTCGAAGAGGGGGTATTTATGCATGATAGTTGGGTTCAACCTTTATTTAACCTGGGATAGTGACAGCAAGTTCTAAGGTTGTAGATGTGTTGTTGCCACTAGGGGTAAAACAGCAATGCTTTATTCAAGGATGAATGTATTGTTTACCTTACGCACATTACTTAATGCAATTGTCTGTTGCTTGCAACTTAATACTGGAAGGGTACTGATGTTAACCGGAAAGTGGACTATTTAGGCATAGATGCATGCTGGATAGCGGTCTATGTACTTTGTCGTAATGCCCAAATGAATCTCATAGTAGACACCACAGCTCACACATGCATGTTATATGCACTTATCAATTGTCAATTGCCCAGCTGTAATTTGTTTACCCAGCATGTTAGTTATCTTATTGGAGAGACACCACTAGTGAACTGTGGACCCCGGTCCATTCTTTTACATCTGAAATACAATCTACTACAATCATTGTTCTCTACTGTTTTATGCAAACAACCATCATCTTCCATTCGATACGTTTAACCCTTTGTTTTCAGCAAGCCGGTGAGATTGACAACCTCACTGTTAAGTTGGGGCAAAGTAATTTGGTTGTGTTGTGCAGGTTCCACGTTGGCACCGGAATCCCTGGTGTTGCGCCGCACTACACTCCTTCACCAACACCTTCGAAGCAATGTCGTCCTCCTCCTGGATTGATAACCTTGGTTTCATACTGAGGGAAAACTTGCTGCTGCACTCATCATACCTTCCTCTTGGGGTTCCCAACTGACGTGTGACGTACAAGCATTGTTTCTGGCACTATTAACTTAGAGCCACCAACACGTTTTCTGGCGCCGTTGCCGGGGAGGAAACTGAATTGCTTCTGCAAGGGGAGTCTCTCACACCCAATCTCTTTACTTTGTTATTTGTCTTGCTTAGTTTATTTTTATTTAGTCTTGTTTGCTCTCTTTATCAAAAACACAAAAAAATTAGTTACTTGTTTAATTCAGTTTGATTTTGTTTTTCAAAATGAGTACTCCTGAGAACATTAAGTTGTGTGACTTCACTAGCACAAACAACAATGATTTCATATGCACTCCTATTGCTCCACCTGCTTCTACAGCAGAATTTTATGAAATTAAACCTGCTCTATTAAATCTTGTTATGAAAGAGCAATTTTCTGGTGTTAGTACTGATGATGCTGCTGCCCATCTTAATAACTTTGTTGAACTTTGTGAAATGCAAAAGTATAAGGATATGGATGGGGATATTATAAAACTGAAACTTTTTCCTTTCTCCTTGAGAGGAAGAGCTAAAGAATGGTTGCTTTCTTTGCCTAGAAATAGTATTAATTCTTGGACAAAATGCAAAGATGCTTTCATAGGGAAATATTATCCTCCTGCTAAGATTATATCCTTGAGAAGTAGCATTATGAATTTTAAACAACTTGATAATGAACATGTTGCTCAAGCTTGGGAAAGAATGAAATCTTTGGTGAAGAATTGTCCCACTCATGGACTGACTACTTGGATGATCATCCAAACCTTTTATGCAGGATTAAATTTTTCCTCAAGGAACTTATTGGATTCAGCCTCTGGAGGAACCTTTATGTCCATCACTTTAGGTGCAGCAACAAAGCTACTTGATGATATGATGATCAACTATTCCGAATGGCACACCGAAAGAGCTCCTCAAGGTAAGAAGGTAAATTCTGTTGAAGAAACCTCCTCTTTGAGTGATAAGATTGATGCTATTATGTCTATGCTTGTGAATGGTAGATCTCATGTTGATCCTAATAATGTTCCTTTAGCTTCATTGGTTGCTCAAGAAGAGCATGTTGATGTAAACTTCATTAAAAACAACAACTTCAACAACAATGCTTATAGGAATAATTTTGGTAGCAACAATTATAAGCCTTATCCTTCGCTTTCAATAAAACTGTTGAGGAAAAGTTTGAAAAAATTGATGATCTTGTTCTAAAGTTGATAGTCTTGCTCATGATGTTGAAATTCTAAAACTGAAAGTTATGCCTAATGAAGTTAAAGATACTAAGTCATTTGCTACAGCAAATGCCATCCAAGTTCGAATTGATAATAATATTAGGATGTTGGCTGAATTGCATGCTAGGTGGGAAAAAGAGGAAGAACTTGAAAAAGAGAATAGTATAGTTAGAGTTTGTACTATCACCACCACTAGTAATGCTAATGTTTCACATGCTAGTAAACCTCCTACTATTGATGGTAATGTTATTGGTGTTGGTAATGTCTCTACTACTTCTGCAAAGCGTTTGAAATTGCCTAAAACTGCTGAAACTTTTTCTGATAAAAGTGCTGAAATTTTTCAAACTATTGGAGACAATGGTTCCACCACCATTGACAATAATGATTTTGATTTTGATGATTGTAACATCTCTGAAGTTATTATGTTCTTGCAAAAATTAGCTAGAAGTCCCAATGCTAGCACTATTAATTTGGCTTTTACAAAGCATATTACAAATGCTCTTTTGCAAGCTAGGGAGGAGAAGTTGAAACTTAAAGCTTCTATTCCTAGGAAATTAGAAGATGGTTGGGAACCCATCATTAAGGTAAAGGTGAATGATTTTTATTGCAATGCCTTGTGTGATCTTGGTGCAAGTATTTCAGTTTTGCCCAAGAAGCTTTATGATATTCTTGATTTGCCACCTTTGGAACATTGTTATTTGGATGTTTTTCTCGCTGATAATGCTATGAAGAAACCTTTGGGGCGAGTTAATGATGTTTTTATTACGTAAACAATAACCTTGTCCCCGTTGATTTTATTGTTATGGATATTGAATGCAATGCATCTTGTCCTATTGTTTTGGGAAGACCTTTTCTTCGAACTGTTGGTGCCATCATTGATATGAAAGAAGGTAATATAAGGTACCAATTTCCTCTCAAGAAAGGTATGGAACACTTCCCTAGGAAGAGAATGAAGTTACCTTTTGACTCTATTGTTAGAGCAAGTTATGATGTTGATGCTTCTTCTCTTGACAACACTTGATTTTCACTTTCTGCGCCTAGCTGAAAGGCGTTAAAGAAAAGCGCTTATGGGAGACAACCCATCGTTTTTATTTGCTGTTATTTTTGTTTTCTTTGAGTCAAGGAGTTTTGTTACTTCTGTAGCAACTCCTTTGTATCTTTATTTTATCGCAATGTTGTGCCAAGTAAAGTTCTATATTGAAAGTTGATGCAAGATTTGGATTTCTGCGCAGTGACAGATTTTTAGCTGTCACGGATTTGAGCTTATCTCCCTGTAGAAAATTCAAAAAATTCTGAGAAAAATCACGCATATTCCTGAGATATGTACGCAACTTTCATTATTTTAGGCCAGATCCATCTGAGCAACTTAAGTGCCTCGAAAAAATTCGTCATTCCAGACTGTTCTGTTTTTGACAGATTCTGCCTTTTGTTTTGCATTCGCTCTTTTACTGTGTTTGTGTGGATTTCTTTGCTCCACAAAGCATTGGTGGCTGTAGCTAATGTCCAGAAGCTTTGGGATTGATTGTATCATTACAGAATATGAGAATTTTTGATTATGCACTAACCCTCTAATGAGAACTGTCTTGAGTTTGGTGTGAAGGAAGTTTTCAAGGATCAAGCGAGAAGGGTGATATTATGTGATCAAGAAGAGTGAAAAGCCTAAGCTTGGGGATGCCCCCGTGGTTCATCCCAACCATATTCAGAGAGACTCAAGCGTCTAAGCTTGGGGATGCCCAAGGCATCCCCTTCTTCATCAACAAACTTATCAGGTCATCTCTAGTGAAACTATATTTTAATTCTTTCACATCTTATGCGCTTTACTTGGAGCGTCTGTGTGTTTTTATTTTTGTTTTTGTTTGAATAAATTCGGATCCTAGCAATCCTTGTGTGGGAGAGAGACACGCTCCGCTTTTTCATGTGAATACTCATGTTCTTCACTTATATTTGTTGAGTATTCTTAACTAGCTACTGCAGTGCTTTTAGCTCCTGTTTTTCATGCATCTCTTCGAGCTGTTAGCACTTGTTTATAAATACTCTCTTGCTGCATTATATTATCATTTGGAGAGTTTATGTTTAAATAAATTGATTGGTGTTTGTTTGGAAGAAAGAAAATGCTACATGTAGTAGTTGGTATTGGAAAAGACATATGCATTCTTGTAGATCATTGTCTTGTTTTGATTTGATGCTTTGCAATTGTTTTGAGCTCTCAAGTAGATCATGTTTAAGCTCTTGCATCATGTAGTTAAAGCCTAGTAGTGGAGAACTACCGTAGAGCTTGTTGAGACTTGGGATGCATATTTGTTCTCTCTAAGGTCTAGATATTTTCTGGTAAAATGTTTGAGCAACAAGGAAGACAGTGTAGAGTCTTATAATACTTGCAATATGTTTTTATGTGATTCTTGCTGTACCGGTTTATACTTGTGTTTGCTTCAAACAACCTTGCTAGCCTAAACTCTGTACTGAGAGGGAATGCTTCTCGTGCATCCAAAACTTGAGCCAAAACCCATGCCATTTGTGTCCACCATACCTACCTACTATGTGGTATTTCCTGCCATTCCAAGTAAATATTTCATGTGCTACCTTTAAACTATTCAAAACTTTATTACTCCTTATTTGTGTCAATGTTTTATAGCTCATGAGGAAGTATGTGGTGTTTTATCTTTCAATCTTGTCATTTACTTCTGACAGACTTTCACCTGGACTAGTGGCATATACATCCGCTTATCCAATAATTTGCAAAAAGAGCTGGCAACGGGGTGCCCAGCCCCAATTAATTACAACTTTCATTAATAATTCTCTTCACATGTTTTGCCCTGATTTATCAGTAAGCAACTTAATTTTGCAATAGACACTCCTCCATGGTATGTGAATGTTGGAAGGCACCCGAGGATTCGGTTAGCCATGGCTTGTGTAAGCAAAAGGTTGGGAGGAGTGTCATCTATAAAGAAACTAAAATACATGTGTAAACAAAAGAGAAGAGGGATGATCTACCTTGCTGGTAGAGATAACGTCCTTCATGGGAGCCGCTCTTGAAAGTCTGGTTGACAAGGGGGTTAGAGTGCCCACTACCATTCGTTGACAACAACAAACACCTCTCAAATACTTATTTTGTGCTCTCTATATGCTTTCGAAAACTTAAAAAGCTCTAGCACATGATTTAATCCCTGCTTCCCTCTGCGAAGGGCCTATCTTTTACTTTATGTTGAGTCAGTTTACCTACTCCTTTCTATCTTAGAAGCAAACACTTGTGTCAACTTTGTGTGCATTGATTCTTACATATTTACTTATTGCACTTGTTATATTGCTTTATGTTGACAACTATCCATGAGATATACATGTTACAAGTTGAAAGCAAATGCTGAAACTTAATCATCCTTTGTGTTGCTTCAATGCCTTTTACTTTGAATCTATTGCTTTATGAGTTACCTCTTATGCAAAACTTTTTGATGCTTGTCTTGAAAGTACTATTCATGAAAAGTTTTTGCTTATATGATTCATTGTTTACTCTTTATCTATTTGTTAGCAAACTATAGATCATTGCTTTGAGTCACTTCATTCATGACATGAGCCTTGCAATATATTGATCAAGATTGTGTGAAAGCATGTCTCCTCAGAAATTATTTGTTGTTATCGTTTTACCTACTCGAGGACGAGTAGAACTAAGCTTGGGGATGCTTGATACGTCTCCAACGTATCCATAATTTCTGCTGTTCCATGCTTATATTATACCATTTGCTACATGTTTTATATACACTTCGTATCACTTTTATGCATTTTCTGGGACTAACCTATTAACAAGATGCCACAGTGCCAGTTCCCTGTTTTCTGCTGTTTTTGGTTTCAGAAAGTTACTTCTGGAAATATTCTCGGAATTGCACGAAACAAAAGGCCAGTCCCTATTTTTCCAGCACGTACACGGAGTCCGAAGGAGAGACGAAGAGCCACGAGGTGGCCAAACCACCAGGCGCGGCAGTGGGCCCAGCCGCCGCCGGTGGTTTGGGCCCCTCGGGGGTCCGCCGACATCGCCCCTTCGCCTATTTATTCCCCGAGACGCGAAAACCCTAAAACACCGAGCCTTTCATCCAGAACATATTCGCTGCCGCCGCCGTCGTCAACCCTAACTCGGGGGGTTCTGAAGCTCTTCCCGGCACCCTGCCGGAGAGGGGAATCATCACCGGAGGGCTCTACATCGCCATGCCCGCCTCCGGAGTGATGCGTGAGTAGTTCATCCTTGGACTATGGGTCCATAGCAGTAGCTAGATGGTTGTCTTCTCCACTTGTGCCATCATGTTTAGATCTTGTGAGCTGCCTATCATGATCAAGATCATCTTATTGTAATGCTACATGTTGTGTTTGCTGGGATCTGACTTATATTGATACCTATGTGGAGCTGAATATTATATTATCATGTCTATGTCATTTGTGATCTTGCATGCTCTCCGTTACTTGTTGAAGCCTTGGCCACGTGAATACTTGTAACTCCAAGAGGGGGTATTTATGCATGATAGTTGGGTTCAACCTCTATTTAACCTGGGATAGTGACAGCAAGTTCTAAGGTTGTAGATGTGTTGTTGCCACTAGGGGTAAAACAGCAATGCTTTATTCAAGGATGAATGTATTGTTTACATTACGCACATTACTTAATGCAATTGTCTGTTGCTTGCAACTTAATACTGGAAGGGGTACGGATGTTAACCGGAAAGTGGACTATTTAGGCATAGATGCATGCTGGATAGCGGTCTATGTACTTTGTCGTAATGCCCAAATGAATCTCATAGTAGACACCACAGCTCACACATGCATGTTATATGCACTTATCAATTGTCAATTGCCCAGCTGTAATTTGTTTACCCAGCATGTTAGTTATCTTATTGGAGAGACACCACTAGTGAACTGTGGACCCCGGTCCATTCTTTTACATCTGAAATACAATCTACTGCAATCATTGTTCTCTACTGTTTTATGCAAACAAACATCATCTTCCATTCGATACGTTTAACCCTTTGTTTTCAGCAAGCCGGTGAGATTGACAACCTCACTGTTAAGTTGGGGCAAAGTAATTTGATTGTGTTGTGCAGGTTCCACGTTGGCACCGGAATCCCTGGTGTTGCGCCGCACTACACTCCTTCACCAACACCTTCGAAGCAAACCTCGTTTTCCTACTGGTTGATAACCTTGGTTTCATACTGAGGGAAAACTTGCTGCTGCACTCATCATACCTTCCTCTTGGGGTTCCCAACTGACGTGTGACGTACAAGCATTGTTTCTGGCACTATTAACTTAGAGCCACCACACCTACAGCAAAATCACTAGCATCATACATAATTTCAAATGGTAAAGTCCAGTCTGGTGGTTGAACAATAGGAGCAGTTATTAAAGCCTTCTTCAAAATTTCGAATGCCTCTTTACACTCGTCTTCAAAAACAAATGGAACATCCTTTTGAAGAAGATTGGTAAGTGGCTTTGAAATTTTAGAGAAATCTTAATAAACCTTCTATAAAAACCAGCATGACAAAGAACACTACGAATACCTTTCACATCTCGGGGGCATGGCATTTTCCCAATTGCTTCCACTTTAGCTCTATCAACTTCAATACCTCTTTCAGAAATTTTATGCCCAAGAACAATGCCTTCATTAACCATAAAATGGCATTTCTCCCAATTAAGAACAAGATTGGTTTCTTCACATCTCTGCAAAACTTTGTCAAGATTGTGCAAACAGTTATCAAAAGAAGTTCCATAGACGGAGAAATCGTCCATGAAGACTTCCACAATTTCTTCACAAAAACCGTGAAAAATAGCAGACATGCATCTCTGAAAAGTAGCAGGAGCATTACAAAACCAAAAGGCATACGTCTATAAGCATAAGTACCATAAGGACAGGTAAAAGTGGTTTTCTCCTGATCTTCCTTTCTAACAGCTATTTGGGAAAAACCAGAATAGCCATCAAGGAAACAAAAATGAGTTTTCTTAGACAACCTTTCTAACATCTGATCAATAAAAGGCAAAGGATAATGATCTTTCTTAGTAACCTTATTGACCTTACGAAAATCAATGCACATTCTATAACCAACTACAACTCTCTGAGGAATAAGCTCATCATTTTCATTAGGCACAACAGTTATTCCTCCTTTCTTAGGAACACAATGAACAGGGCTAACCCATCTACTATCAGCAATAGGATAAATTATACCTGCTTCAAGAAGTTTTAATACCTCATTTCTTACCACTTCCTTCATCTTAGGAATTAAACGACGATGATGCTCAACAACAGGCTTGGCATCAGGCTCAATATTAATAGCATGCTGACATATAGCAGGAGAAATCCCTTTTAAATCATCAAGAGTATAGCCCATTGCGCCTCTATGTTTCTTCAGAACTGGCAATAATTTTGCTTCTTCATCTCCTGAAAGTTTAGAACTAATAATAACAGGATATATTTTCTTATCATCAATATGAACATACTTAAGATTATCAGGTAAAGGCTTAAGATCAAAAACAGGGTCTTCTTTGGGAGGGGGCGCAATTCCCAGGTCCTCCACAGGTAAATCATGCTTAAGCATTTGAGGTTGACGCAGAAAGATGTCGTCAATCTCCCTTCTTTCTTCTGCAAAAACTTCACTTTCGTGGTCTTCTAAAAATTGCTGCAAAGCATTGTTAGGACCAACAGCAATAGAAGCAAGCTGTTCAACTTGAAAGTTCTCATTAGGCATTTCAGGTTCATAATGATTCTTAGCAAATTTTGAAAAATTAAACTCATATGACTCTCCATTGAATCTAGTAAAAAATTTCTCTTTTTGACAGTCAATAATAGCACCACAAGTATTCAGGAAAGGTCTACCAAAAATAATAGGACAAGAGTCACTAGCAGCAGAACCGAGAACTAAGAAATCAGCAGGGTACTTAGTCTTACCACATAAAACTTCAACATCTCTGACAATGCCAACTGGACAGATAGTTTCCCTATTAGCAAGCTGAATAACCACATCAATATCTTCCAATTCATAAGGATCAATTTCCTTCCTGATTTCCTTGTAGAGAGCATAAGGGATAGCGCTGGAACTAGCACCAATATCACAGAGACCATAATAACAATGCTCACCTATTTTAACAGAAAGCACAGGAACACTAGGCTTTCGAGCTCTTTTAGGATGTGTAACCATGTTAGAAGCTTCTTCACAAAACACAATATGACCTCCTTCTACATTTTCAGTTACAAGTTCCTTAACCATAGCTACTTCATGTTCTACACTAATTTGCTCATCAGGTTCCCTAGGTTTACGTTCACTTTTGCTAACCACACTAGCCAAAATAGAGTGTTCTTTTACTTTAACATGAAAAGGTATTTTTTCAATATAGGGTTCTGGTATAATGCGATCAATAGTTTGAACTTCAACGTTTTTAGCAAGAGCAAAATTAGCATTATCTTCATAAGGTTCATGATACTTTTCCCAACCTTGTCTAGGAATATCGAGATACGAGGCAAAGGCCTTAAAGTAATTAACAACAACTTGAGAATCATGACCATAAGTAGCATTAAAATTACGAAAACTATCAGTCTCCATAAAGGATTTAATGCATTCGAAATCATAATTTATACCTGACTCCCTACCTTTGTCGTTCTCCCATCCTTCAGTATTTTCCTGGATACGATCAAGAAGATCCCATTTATCTTCATCCTTCATACGAGTGAATGACCAAGAACAAGAAGTGTCCAATAAAACTTTATCATGATAGGAAAGTCTTGCATAAAAGTTATTGATGACAATATTACTTGGAATCCCATGAACAGGGCATTTGAGCATTAATAATTTCAATCTCCCCAAGCTTGGGCAATACTTTCTCCCTCATAAGGCCAAAAAGTGAATATAGAATTCCGATCCTTATGAATCTCACTTGGAGGATAAAACTTGTAATAAAAGAGAGGGACAATTTCAGCCCAGCTCAATGAAGGACCATTCTTCAGCAGACTATACCATTCAGCAGCTCTGCCATCCAGCGACAGAGTAAATAATTTCCTTGATGATTACCAGGATGAACAGTTCCATCATAGCGGTTATCCATAATACGTCCAACAATTTTCGTAGGTATTTTAAATGGAACAATCTCAGCAGATGGAGGATCATCTACTACCGTAGCAGTGGTAGTAGTCCTCCCAAACAATGAACCAAATGGATTTGACTCCATAACAGTCATTACAGTAAATAATTTCCTTACCAATTTCCTTACCAATAGCGCTTCACTCCCCGGCAACGGCGCCAGAAAATAGTCTTGATGACCCACAAGTATAGGGGTGTATCGCAGTACTTTCGATAAATAAGAGTGTCGAACCCAACGAGGAGCAGAAGGTGCTGGCAAGTAGTTTTGATCAAGAATTCACTGTAAAAGCTGGCAGACAGGTTTTCAGTAGTATTCGAAACAGCAGGTAAAAACAGTGCAAGTAAATAAACGAGCGCGGCAACAAATGCAGCGAGTGGCCCAATCCTTTTGAGTGCAAAGGACAAGCCGAGTGTGTTACTTATAAGAGACAAATGTCCCTGAGGACACATGGGAATTTCGTCAAGTGCTTTCGCTTCATGCAACTGGTTAATCTTCATTGTTTTGATAAGTGTTGTGTGGGTGAATCTATGCTAACGCACCGCCCTTCCTAGGACTAATATGCACTTGTGATTATACCCCTGCAAGCATCCGCGAATGCAGAAAAGTAATTAAGATAAATCTAACCACAGCTTTAAACTCTGAGACCCTACGCTCCCTCGTGCACTATCTTACTAACGGGGGTTCAGGTTTCTGTCACTCCGGCAACCCCTCAACTAGCAAGCTAGGTACACGATGCATTCCCCTAGGCCCATAAAGGTGAAGTGTCATGTAGTCGACGTTCACATGACACCACTAGAAGAATGACACCACAACTTAAATATCAAACCATTAAATATTAACGCAGCATTATTTCACTACTAACAACATGACTTCCCCATGTCCTCAAGAACTACAAACTACTCACAAGACATCATATGGATCATGATCAGAGATGATATGGCAATGAATAACAATCTAGACATGAACACTAATCCACCAAACAAACTCAATAACATCAATAACAAGGAGTAATCAACACCGGGAGAGTCTCCCCAATGAACTAGACAAGGTACAGCCCTAGATGTTACAGCAAGATGGATGTGGAGTCGGTGGAGATGATGGTGATGGCGCAGTGGATGGTGGTGATGATGATCCCGATGAAGTCCAGCGTGATGACGACGACGATGGCGATGATTTCCCCTCTCCGGGAGGGAATTTCCCCGGCAGGATCTCCCTGCCAGAGAGCTCTTTCTCTCTCGGTGGTTTCCGTCCCGTGGAGGTGGCGGAATATTTCGTGGACGTACCCCCCGTGCTTAGGTTTTCGGGAGGCAGATATACGCGAAGAGGCAACCTGGGGGGTGGACCCAGATGGCCACGCCATAGCTGGGCGCGGCCCACAGGCCAGCCGCGCCCAGGTGTGGCGTGGGGCCCACCTGGCCCACCTGGCTGCCTCCGGTATCTGACATTATAAGACCTCCAGAATTGGTTTCGTGATTTTTGGAGTTCCGCTGATATGTTGACTTGACGACGTTTTTTCCAGCAGAAACCTGACTCCGGAAGGATAATTCCCAATAATCATCAAACATGCAAAATAAGGCAAAATAACATAAGTATCATGTATTAATATGAAATATAAGGATAGATAATGACAAATTATGATATAAAATAGTGATGCAAAATGGACGTATCAGTTGTTACAGAAGTACGCAACACCTTGACTCAAAAAGAAAAGAAAAATTTCAGAATCAAAACATGGGTTAACTCCAAAGAGTGCTTTTCTTTAACGCCTTTTAGCTAGGCATGAAATTTTTGATGATGCTCTCATATGTATAAGAGTTGAATATAAAAGAGCATCAAGACGCAAATATCAAACACATTTAAGTCTAACCCACTTCCTATGCAAAGGAATCTTGTAAGAAAACAAATTATTGAAGCATGAAGCTACTAGCATAGAAAGACAAAACAAGTGCAACTTCAAAATTTTCAAAAAAAAAGAGAGGAGACTTAATATTATTGAGATATATGAAGTCATGTCTCCCTCTCTCATAAAAAATTCCAGTAGCATCATTGATAAAATCCACAATATAATCATCACATAGAGCATTCATATCATGATCCACATGCATAAAAGTATCATTACTCTCCACATAAGCATAAACAATATCATTAGTAATAGTGAGAGTAAAAGTACACATCCATCATTGTAATCATCATAAATAGGAGGCATAGAATAATCAAAATGATTTTTATCCTCAATAGTAGATGGGCTGAAAATATCATATTCATCATTGTAAACATCATATATAGGAGGCATATCATAATCAACATAAACTATATCCTCAATAGTAGGTGGAGTGAAAATATCACAATCATTATAATCATCATAGATTGGAGACAAAGTATTATCAAAGCAAATTTTCTCCTCCAAAGCTGGGGAACTAAAAAGATCATTTTCATCAAAACTAGCTTCCCCAAGCTTAGAATTTTCCATAGAATTAGCAATAATGGTGTTCAAAGAATTTATAGTAATAACATTGCTACCATCATGCAAATAATTTTCCAAAGATTTTTTAATTTTCTCTTCAAAAGCATCATGTCCTAATTCAATATAAAGTTCATAAAGTTCATAAAGATCTCTATTTTTTGTTGTTTTCCATTAAGACTAACTAGTGAAATAAAAACAAGAAACAAAAAGATATAACTGCACAATCTATAGGAAATACCTTCAAGCACTCACACGTCAGCAATAGTGCTAGATAGCTAAGTAGCTGGAGGATGCGAGTACCTTTTACCTTACCTCCCCGGCAACGGCGCCAGTAAATAGCTTGATGTCTACGCACGCTTCTATACTTGTAGACAGTGTTGGGCCTTCAAGTGCAGAGGTTTGTAGAACAGTAACAAGTTTCCCTTAAGTGAATCACCCAAGGTTTATCGAACTCAGTGAGGTAGAGGTCAAAGATATCCCTCTCAAGCAACCCTGCAATTAAGATACAAGAAGTCTCTTGTCACTACAACAAAAGAGTCATGTAGAGACGCCTAATTTAAGGCTAGAGACATGATATTTCATCCCTACATGGTTGTAGAGTCGCTCTTATAAAGCGTCTTTGAAACGTCTCCTTATCCACCGTCTCAAAGATTATAAAGACGTTTTGGCGTGCGTGTCTACCGAGAAATGAGACGTCTATATTGCGTCTCAACAAGAATAGAGACGTGCTCGTATTTGGATTTTCATGTCGTCTCTACTATCCTAGTGACGCACTATTTGCGTCTCGACGCGAGGCCAATTTTCTTTTTCGAATACATTTTTTATGGCTGGTTAAATTGCGTCAATGTTGATTCACTTATTAAAAGCTATAATCTCTTTCATCTCTTTTGGCAAATCCCATTCCTATGCCGAATTAAATGAAATTTTGATTTATAAAAGATTAAATGTAGAGAAAGTGTAAGAGATAAGAAAGAATAGAGGCTTGATGACCAATGATTACATTATTATGGAGAAACGGATGTTAACAACACCAAAGTATCCATACAACTTTCAAACATACATGGAAATGTCATAATATCTCGATATATTGTGTCATCGAGTAGTAGAAATTACATATGAACTTTCTAAATGCTACATAGACTATCTTCCACATGTATATTGCATTTGTAGACCTCCTTTACAATCATCCAATACCCTGCAGAGTGATTGAAAAAAATATGTAAGTTATCGGAACATATACTGTCAATAAAAATATATCACACCAAACATATCGAAAGATGATTACTATTTTCTATATTTCTTTGAAGATAGATTTTGAACAAATTTAAAAGATACGAATTAATTAACTTAGAACTGCTTACATAAAGGCAGCGCGTTGTGGCCAATGGTAAAGTGGTCTTCAACCTTGACAGCTTGTATCCTTAGTAACAGAGGTGCACTTTGCATCTGACTAAATCTGTAAAATTTAAATAAAAATGAAATGGATGGTAAAGACAAATTGGTATTTACAAAAAGCATGGGAATACAATAATCCGAGCAATGAAGATATAACAGTCTGTATTGGGCACTGTCCTCTCACAAGATAAAATTATATACGCATATCAGAATATCATGCGCTTCTGGATAGTTGGCATGTAGCGAGCAGACTGTGACTTGCCGACTCCGAGTCACCAAATAAATAGTTACTATGTTTGAACAGGCAGTCAATCATGATCCAGTTAGGCATTACATAGGGGCTATACCGTGAAATTGGGACTCAGCATCAACTCCATTAATTTGGTCGGCGAGCGATCCGCATGGCGTGTGCCGACGTTTAGAGCTGTAGAGGCCACTATCGATCTTGCCGCTGAAACATCCTCACTAACAAGGGAACGGCTAGAGTACGCACGGTAAACTGAGGAAGAAGACATCAGGGAGAACTTTGAGACTGCCGTAGGATGAAATCTACACCAGGCATCAGACAAAAAAGCGAGAAGGTGTAGAAAAGGAGAGGGAAAAAATCAACGTACCAGCAAACAGGAGGATGTGCAGATTACACTCATAAACCCAATCGACTGGCGCAGAATGGAGGTGATGTGTGGCGCGTTCCGCAGCCTCATGGACGCTATCTTCTCATGGAAGAAGGGCGCATCCATGGTTTGACGAGCTCTGCCTTCCTCTTGCCAACAAAGTAGAACAGATGCGTGAGGTGAGTGCCGGCCGGAGGTGGGGAACATGGCTGTCGACCAGCTGCTTAGGATTGACTCTAGATCTGAGATAATGGGGAATTGGGGATGGGGATTCACAGGCAGTACGGCGCGCGGCTCGTGTAATCGCCAAGACCTAGCGGTGATTAAGGGGTAGGCCGATAGGGTTTGCGGAAGGCTTTTCTTATGGGCTAGGCTTTAAGCATTGAGACGTCATCCAAAACGTCTTAAGAAAACGTTTTTGTTCCATAGTAAAAGCGAAAAATATTACAAGCGAGTTTAATTTAATATTTTATCGGCCTAATATTGAGACGACATAATGAACGTCTCAAAAGACGTCCTTATGAACTAGAGGGTTCATGACATAGAGACGTCGCACAAAACGTCTAATGTAAAACGTCTCTACATGCCACTTTTCTTGTAGTGTGTGTCCCCAACACACCTAATACACTTGTCAGATGTATAGGTGCACTAGTTCAGCGAAGAGATAGTGAAATGCAAGTAATATGGATGATTATAAGTGGTAATTGCAATCTGAAATAAAGATGGCAGCAGGCAAACATGAGATAAAATGAGAGCAAACGGTGTTTCAATGCTTGGAAATAAGGCCTAGGGATCATACTTTCACTAGTAGACACTCTCAACAATAATAATATAATTGAATACATAGATATTTTCTCTTCACTATGCTACTCTGAACTATTCTCTTGTTAGATAACAAACACCAATTCATTGTGTAGGGCTACAAAAGCACAACTTAAAGTCGCATTCACTAGTACAGAACGACACATCGGATACCCCTCTATGGAAACGGCAGCAAAAAAACAACAGTCGGCGCTCACGAAGGCAACGGTTAAAAAAATTCCATGTCTATCCCACGTTGGATTCGCGACACATCGGCAACGGACAATTTTTTTAACTGTTTCCGATATATCAGCAACGGTGGAAATTTTAGCTCCGTGTGCAATTTCGGATATATCGCTAACGGTGGAAATTCAGCTCCGTATGCGATGTAGCTCGGCCCAAGAGGCCTTTTTTCCGTGTTCCATAAATACTCACCAAACCCTAGCCTCGCGCCGCACGAACCCTTTTTCTCGATCTGCCTTATCCTCTCGCTCTCTTATCCTCCCGCACACAACAACCACAACCACTCTGCACCGATCTTCTCCTTCCTCCCGCTAAGCTCGTCTTCCCCTGCGCCGCTCTCCTGCGTGGCCTCGATGTCGCTGCCCACCTTCGCGGCCCCGATGCAGCCGCCCTGCGTGGCCTTTCCCTAGCGGCGGACGGTGTCCGAAGCAGTCAATGCGGCCACTCCTTGGCCTCTCAGATCCTGGCGCCCTAATCCTGTGGGAAGGAGAGGACCATCTGCGTCAGCAGCTGGGCTTTCCCTAGCGGCCGACGGTGGCTGAAGCAGTCATCATCTTCTCCCAGGTACTTGTGCGATTCCATCTCAGCTGTCAGATCTGGTTTTTGATTTGTCGATCTGTAATACACCCTTGATTCTTGAGTACGATTTGGACTAGAATAGTTGTCAGATCTGGTGCTACGATCTGGCACAAGCTCCTGTAACCAGCTGTCGATCTGTAATACACCCTTGATTTGTCGATCTGTAATACACCCTTGATTCCATCTCAGCTGTCAGATCTGGTGCTACGATCTGGCACAAGCTCCTGTAACCAGCTTTCTACCGCAAGGATTTAGGTCAGCTGTTGGTGTATATGTATTCTTGCTGTGATAGTATGCTCCTGCAGTTCGTATCTGTAGCTGCTATCAATGATTTTCCGGCCGGACGACAATACTTATCTTGTTAAGTTCTTGAAAAAGGCAGGAAGAAATACAACAAAGTGGAGGCCACTAGTAACTAGTATTTGCATTGATCTTTTCTTAATCTAGTTAAATACTTGGTCCAGCTATGCTTTGTGTCTGCTCTAAACTTTTCACTACTTATGCAGTATCTCTTGAAGAATGGTGTGCACGTACTGCTGCGGCAAGTCGCAATGGCCTAGATTGTTTCTATTGCGAGCAAGGACTGGTGCAGCAAGACTTGATGATCTGGGTGGATTTTCATTGCGAGCAGTAGTGGATTTTTATGAGTGGAGACAATTTTCTATTGTATTCTGAACCTTATGCCTTGTGTATTTTTGACATATAGTCTTGTATAAATCTTTATGGTTGTCCTGTGTAAAAGACTAGTAAAGTGTATTGTAGTCATTATTGATTGCTTGCGCTACCGGTGGTGACCGGTGGCCTGCTTTTTTTTAATATATATGGCCCACAAAGGAAACGGGCGAAATAACCGTTGCCAAGAGATGCGCTCACATCAGCATCGGAAGCGGGCAACGGATGCTTTCTCCGTGGCCATAGAAGGTTTTGGCCCGTTGCAGATGTGTCGTTCTGTACTAGTGATTCCACATCTAGGGAATGATAACCCCAAGAGCAGGGATAACTGTAGCACCTCTCAATGTGGAAGTAAGGTATCGATCGCAGGAGCAAGAAGGAAAAGTTATCAATTCCCTACAACTAAAGTGTCACAAGTTTTAGTTCATTATGCACTAAACAAGTTTAAAAACAAGGTGGTTGATTTAATTTATGGAAGTTTAATGTAACAAAACAATAATGTAAAAGTGTCCCAATCCTCTTCAATGCAAGAGGACAAGACAAAGGTTTTCTCTTATAGGAACAATGGACGTGGGTTCATGGGTTCACTTAATCCTCTCTCTCATCTACAATGATTATCATGTTATAGATAAAGTACACACAATTGTCATGTTTTAATGGTATCTTTTATGACGGCTATATGCTAAAACACATAGTTAAAAGAAGTACTCATTTGTGTTGGTAGGTCACCCTCGTAAGGCTAGCGTGGTTGTTGTCACTCCCACATCATACTTCTCCCTTTTTACCCCCAGATAAAGGATGTTGGGCGGTACTGTTTCACTCAATACCTATGCCGTGTCACATCGGTCATCCCGTACCTACATACATCATACTTCTTAATGGACAATATTCTAAACACTAGTGCAATGATTCATATTTCGTGTGTGTGACCACAATCTCTCATCTATCTACACTTGGTGGTGTCAATCACCTCATGACAGGGATAAACAAGGCATTATGCATAAATCAAACCATCACATGCATCATAGAATATCTCCAAAGTATGACAAATCATAAAAATTCCAACACAACGGTAAATGCATAACAAATATCATCTCATACCACAATATTCACCATAGGAATTACATAGATAGATTCATACTTATGCAAGGCACATCATATGGACTTCAACAATGATCATACATAGAGAGATTAGATCAAGTTACCACCACAAAACCCAAGTTACACCCTCCAATCTGCAACTCCAGGTCTCTGTTTCGGTGTTTCTGTGTTTGGCGGCGCTCCTCGCGAAACTCCTCGGGGGGGCTATTTTTATAGTCGGTTTTAGGTCAAGACGAAACCACGGAGACGAAAACAGACGGCATCGGAGCCACGAGGGGGAAAACAAGTGGGCCCACGCGGCCAGGGAATCTGACCGCGTGGGGCCCTCTATTTCCCAGCTGGTTGGGCTTCTGGTCTTCATTTTCAGCCCATTGCGTTCGTATCGAAAATTCTGAACCTTTCTCTCTGACCTTGCCCTTTTTGGAGTTCCGAAGCTCCCGGAAAGTCCGAAACACTAAAAAAGACGTTTTCTGTAAAACAGAGTTAGAACCAAAAGAGGGGGGTTGTTTAGAAAATCCCCGAAATGATTACAAATCATGAATATAACATCATATAAGTTGCAAATATGTAGGAATATCTAGTAATTAATAACATGCAAAGTTCATGTATGCATTTTACATGCATCAGGGAACCCCACACTGTCAACTTGGGCGCCCTAAATAGTACTAGATAAACACCACAATTTCATAGAGACATCCAACACAAATAATAATTCATGGTAAGTATTCATGTAATATTTAGCCTAAGAGTCACACACGGTGCGCACACTGTCAACTTCGCACCATGGGACAAAGATGACTCTGGAGTTTAC
This sequence comes from Poa pratensis, assembly GCA_947311845.1. Taxonomy (NCBI): domain Eukaryota; kingdom Viridiplantae; phylum Streptophyta; class Magnoliopsida; order Poales; family Poaceae; genus Poa; species Poa pratensis. The sequence goes on along the minus strand of CAMZMU010000063.1, from coordinate 136,872,791 downwards.
ATTAATAAAACCACTCAAGTAACATAATTCATAAGATAACGAAGAGTAACATCCATGGATCCAAATAGATTACAAAGCTCATGATCACATAAATATCACACCATGGGAGAGAGAGATGAACCACATAGCTACCGGTAGACCCCTCAGACTCGGTGAAAACTACTCACACATGGTCATGGTGAGCACACTTGATGGAGAGGTTGATGAAGAGGTGCAGCCCAGACAGGAGACGGCGGCCCGTGGAGGCGGCGGCGGCCCTTGGTGGCGGCGGCTGCCCCTGGTGATGAGGATGGTGTGGAGGAGGTTCTCCTCCCCCAGACGGCTACCTGGGAGGAGGAAAATTCGTGGTCTTGGGTGCCTCCCACGAGTTAGGGTTTTCTTCTTTATATAGGCTCTCGGATTTCCGTCACCCCCTTTTAGGGCTTCACTATATTGGGTCTATAGGCCGCATCCGAACTTCGATTGGGCTGATTGCAGGCTTAAAAGTTGTGTATGGAAATTTGTGACAACTTCCTAAACATATTAATCTCCATTTGACGTCATCTTCGAGGGTCAAACTGACAAACACCGAAAACAGTTCTGGACAGATTTCAGCAAAGTTCCAATTCGACTCCAACAAGGTTTCCTTTGCCCACTTTTGATAATTCCTACACATTAAAGTGTAAAAACATGAACATTGTGCACTTTGGCAACTATTAGTAGGTTAGTCCAATAAATGTCATAATATGATATAAAGTGTATATAAAACATGTGACAATTGATATAAAACATGCATGGAACGTCAAAAATTATAGATACGTTTGAGACGTATCAGTGATGCAAAATGTCTATGTGGTTTAGATAACATATTTCAAGACTATATATTAATCAGTCATCATTTTGTTTGGCAATTGAAATGGATTGTCCTCCTATGCTAATATTGTGACCCGAGAGAAATACACGTACAATGGAAAAAATGTCTACCACTTAAACCAAGCAATATGTGGGAAAATAATTCATAAAAATTAAGGGTACGCTTTTCAGGTCTTCAGATTAAAAATAGTATTGGCACACCGTGCTTCGATACTAAATATAAGACATATCAAGCATGAATCTATGGTGAGTTGACCTTGTGAGAATCATTAAGGAAAAATAGTTTATAGTATGAAGGACATTCCCATCGATAGTGGGCGACTAATGTTGTATCTTCTTCAATTCTGAAGGTTTAAAGCTTTGTATCTCATTAAGTCCGAATATTTGTTCAATAAAAGTTCATTCACATCCTCGTGTTGAGTCAGCCATGTGTGCATCATTAACTCCTTAATTTTCTTAGAGTAAGGGATGCTCCCATTGATATGGCAATTAATGTTGTGATTTTTTAATATTTAAATTCCATGACCCATGATAACATTTTGTGAGGGTGTTGGTTCGATGGTGGTCGAATAAATTGGTCATTTATGTGTACTCAATAATACGAAGGACATTCCCATCAATAGTGTGTTGACTAATTTTGTATCCTCGTGAATTTTAAAGTTTTGATGATTTATGTTTCATTAAGTCCAAATATTTGTTCAGTGGAAGTTCACTCAAATCCCCGTGAGAATAGGTGTTGACTCAACTTTTTGTGTATCAGTAAGTCCGCAATTTTCTTAGTGTGAGGAACGTTCCCATTGATATTGCGATTAATGTTGTCAAATTTATTAATATTAAAATTACATGACTTTGAAAAGCGTTTTGAGAGAGTGTTGGTATGATAGTCGTCGAATAAATTTGTCATTTATCAATTTCTGTATAATCAGTAATAAAAACAATGTACGTAGTACGAAAAATGCCGCGACTTCATTAGTTTTGAATTTCCATGACTCCAAACTTCTGCAGAAGTTTTGTTAGTTCTTTAGTATGATAGTAATCTAATAAAACTTTATGTGTACGTAATAAAAGAAACAACGTACTCCATCTGTTCATAATTACCATGTGCATTCTGAATTTAGTCAAATCAAACTTTATAAAAAAAATTAGAAACATTAAACTTTATAAATTTTGACCAAATATATAGGAAAAATATCCACATCTAAGATATCAAATCATTAGAATCATCCTAAATTTTATTTTTATCTTTTACAAATTTGGGTATTAATATTGATATTTACTGATATATGTTTAGTAACACTTTACAAAATTTGATTTTGATTAAACTTAGGTTCGAGTAAACAAAGCAAACAAAGTATTTACTGTTAGTTTTTTAATTAAATGACCGTGACATGTCCTAGCTACTCGTACCCTTTGCCACCATATTGAGGATAGTTTTTTTTCTTTGCCTTTTGTGATCATGCACGTTTCTAGAAGGTAGCTAGTCTTTGGTTTTTTAAATGGATGGAGCCGTTTATAGAGTCCTACACACGTACGTGTTGCATTTTTTTTCTGCAGACATCACGTTCCAGCTAGTCAATTTTTATAGGTCCGTGAGACGTGATTTTGTAGTATATACCATGTCAAACATGTTACGTGACGTATAATACTAGTTGACATGTACGTGCAACGCACGTCTTTAACGTTAAATGGACAATTTATAATTAGAAAATGACCGTACAATGATCGACATGGACTTATGCAGTCAACAGCCGCATAGATGCCGAATCCAGGAAAGGCATAGTAGTACACATCTAGTGTACAATAAACTAATGCATGACAAAACCGTATTGCAAATTTTGCATGAGCTGAACAAGTTAAAATGAAGTGAGCTGAATATCTTTATTCAATCACGTGTCATTTTTTCTAAAGATTATTCGTAAATATCTTCTATTTAGTCCAGTGGTGACAGTGGTGTAAATGTCTACAGGTCCTACATGGATGTGTTGCTACGCCACGACATATCAACGCCGACGTCGAGCTGTGGAGAAAGTATAGGATACTCAATCGTTTAATTGCATCCGATCAACGATTCACATTGTTCCCGTGTTGAGCACCGAACACGTCATAATCCTCTGTTGCAAATTGGATTCGTTTCGAATGCGACATGTTTTGTTTCTTGCTTGTTCGTGGAAGGTGTCTGCTAACCCCGTCGCCACCGTTGGTCGTCGCCACTACACCGTCTCCACTTCTAGACAAAGCGTGAAGTGCCGAGGACGTTGTCCTCTTTTCTTCGCCGGCCACGCGACATCGCGGTCATCGGCAGCGGACACCCATGATCTTTCCCATGTATTTATTACATTTACAATATTCTCTAGAAAATATAAGGTTAATTGATACACTACTTCAGTCTCACTATATGGAAAAGGTCTGGAGTCGTATCTAGGTTTGAGGAAAATGAGATAAACGATTTGAGAAAATACCCAAAGACATTGAAACTTTGTTTAGGAATCACGAACCAACAATCATTCAGCACATATTCCATCGACGCTCGGAGCAAAAGTCCCTGCCTCTAATTAGCCACATGTACTACTTTGTCAGGAGAATACATACACATTTTTGTACAGAGAATCAATCTGAAACATATCGAAACCTTGATTTCTCGACGTGTACAGTCAGGCCATGAGAAGTTGTATAGCAGGCAGCAGCTATCCACCCATCCCTGTTCCACAACCGTGGTGCAGGCTCTATTTCGGGCGGAGGAATGATCCGTTGATTATCTTTAAGTTGGTTTAGCTATTGGACGATTTAAAACAGGGTACACCATTATGGTTAAGACAGGTCACTGAATTTAAAAGTAAACACCAAACATACATAAATATAGCATGGTACACCATTATGATAAGTACACACATCTTTTATAACAATAGTACTAATTACATTAAATATATCGTCGATCATCCTTGCTTTATTGTACTAACATGAAGTGTTCGAAGGACCGAATGATGTCCAACGTCATCTAAGACATATTTCATTCCAGATGCATATTATAGGATCTAAAACCGAGTAAACATGTATGCTCTCTTTTTCAATGCCTCATATATAGAGATGATTAGCCAACCGAGGATTTGCTTGCAAGACTAGCGGTTCAGCTAGAGCAAGGCTGGCATTACCCTCTTGAAGACTGATGCCATCAACGCCAGGAGGCTTGGTCCAAGTGAATCCCTGCAACATCCTTGCAAATAGCATAATCGTGACAGATGTACCAAGTGATATGCCTGGACAACCCCTTCTTCCACTACTAAAGGAAATAAAACGTAGGCTTGGCTCAGTAAGAAGTACAGTTTTGGTGTTCAAATGCCTCTCAGGCCAAAACTCAAGTGGTTCACTCCAGATCTTGGGGTTCCGACCAAGTCGGAGTCGGCTTAACATGATATGGCTACCCTTAGGGATTGTGTAGGAATCGACAGTGGTTTCTTCCATGGCTACATGGGGTAGGTTAAGAGCATGGTAGGGGTGTAACCGGAAAGCCTCCCGGATGCATGATTTGAGATAGTTTAGCCGAGGAATATCAGATTCTTCAACTAGTCTATCTTTACCAACGACAACGTCTAGTTCATGGATAGCTTTTTGCATGATCTCTGGCTTGTTCATCATCTCAGCAAGCGCCCATTTCCTACAACGATAGATGACGGAAAAATAATGCAGTAAATTTCATGCTGGTCAATAATATAAAATTAAATATATATGCACTGTACGAGATGGAGAAAATGATCAATTTATTGTTCCAAGCGGCTGAGACATTGTACTAACCGTTGTTTGTGCTCTGATTTCTTGTACGGACAACATTGGTTGTCCATCTGCATCTTCAAGGTAAACCAGGGCATCCAAAAAGTCTCTAGCCTCTTTCTTTTCGCCACCTTTCTGAAGTGTTGTAGACCTTTCACGGATCCTCTCTTCTATGATAGGGTCATGCAACCGACTGAGTACTCTCATGACATTCTTGGAAACCATTTCATGGCCCTCCAAATCAAGGCCTACCAGGGCTGGGAAGTAGTCTGACACGCAGAAGTTGTAGAGATGGTTGACGGCCGTGAAGAGAGCGGCAACATGTGCCACCTCATCATGTCCGGGACCACTAGTCGGGGAAGCCGGTATGTTGTCGCCAAAGTATCTCTTACCAAACACAAGACTTCTTATGATGTTACAACAGAAATGTTGGGCTACATGGAGGACGTCGATAAAGTAGTTTGGACGTGCCATGTTGTTGATATACCTCACAAGGTGGTTGTACTCCTCCTTCCGGAGGTGGTGGAGTTTTTTCTCCATGGACGAGGCGAGGATCTCCGAGATGAGGACCTGCCTCATCTTCTTCCACTGCTTGCCATATGGAGACAGGACGGAGCCCATATACCCGAAGCTGAATGCACCCGAGGCGAATGTGGCGGGACGGGAGGCGAGAACTTGGTCGTTCTTTCGTAGTACCTCGCGGGCTATCTTCGGGCACGTCACAACGACGACATGAGTCGACCCGAGTTGCAGGCACATGATGTCTGTGTTCATCTTCTTGAGTAGGCGATGGATCCATCGGAATACTGCTGGCTTGTTCCAGACCATCTGGTGCATGTTGCCAACAATGGGAAGTGTGGCGGGCCCAGGGGAAGCCGCTGGCGTCGCTCACATTGCTGCCATATGATGGGTCAGACAACTAACACCAGCAAGGTGGATATGGCGACGATCGTAGCCAGAGCCATATTGCTCGAGTCGAGTATATTTTGTAAGTAGGGTAGATGGGATGTATTGGGACAACTAGCTTGGGAGTAATAAAGAGAGGTTTAAGACTTGTGTTGGATGATACTCCTGCTTGGTGTATCTAAATTGCTGAATCCTAAGTGTATTTATAGAAGGTTGGGGAGAAGGGATGTGGCTGAAATTAATTTAAGCAAGTGGTGAGTATATACATTCCTTTTCACAGCACTAAAATGAGTGGTCTTTGATGGATGCTCACAACCGTTGGCGATCAACGGAATGCCATCTGGAGTGCCTACACGGTACACGTCATGAATTTCGACAAATGAATTTGAAAATTATAAGATTTACAATACAGATGGCCCAACTTGTTCCTCGTTATTATCATGATTGCAGCAAGTAGGGTATGCATCTCGTGGCAGGGTACCCAAAGCTCATGGCGTTGTGTCCTGAGAGGTAATGATAGTTGATACATACGCCATCGATCCTGTCGGTATCTTTACTGTGCGGAGGCATTCTCTTCCACACACACAAATGTACATCGTTTTCAATCTGTTCCTTTGCAACGTATGCATGAATGGACACCCAAATTTATCTCGTGCAATGCTTGAGGCAAATGTGTAGACAATGGAAAAACTAGGGAAAAACATCCAAAATTTTCCCTAGTTAGATTTTATTTATGCTAGCTCGGCAAAACTCTTTGTACATCAGCCACTAGCTGTAGGGATGCCCTCTTCGTCAACGCTTCCCAAATCTGTACCGTCATTCTAGTTAAGGCAATCTGCGTACGCCAAGCTATCCCTAACCGTGCATGGATATCAAATCATTCGTAAGGTCTGGAAAACAAAAGCTACACAATTTAGAAAACAAAATAAATGTCTCACCGCTTACAATTTAGCCAAGCGGGAATGGCTTCATAGTTCCAATTTATACGCAAAGGTATATAGTGAGCTGGCTAGCTGCTGACCTGGCCAGCCAGCGTGAAAACTGTGCTGAAATACGTGGCTTGTACTAGCTGCAGCATATGATGCATAAGTACCTCGTTTTGTCTGAAGAGTCTCCCCGTCAGCATGCGTACTATACGCTTTGGGAAATGGCAAGCACTAGAAGCCAATAACCATTTCTCCTATAATGGAATGGAAGGACGTCAATCGTCGATCATTCGCCTTCATTGCTCGCAACGACGTCAAAAAAATAGATTGGTGGCCACAATCTTATGTTATTCCAATTCATTTGGACTCCACATGTAGAGTTGTACAGCTAGTGGCTTTTATTTCACACAAGAATGATTCCGGCTTTATATCGATCTTTTGGGAGCAACATGTTCTCTCAAGCGCCTATGTACGAAGTTCACGTACATGGCTTATAGAACAAGAGATCAAAAACGGAAGTGCAGTAAAAGCAAGAAATGTATGTTTTCATTTTCAGAATATTTAATTACTGAAAATAAAAAATGTAGTGCATCAAAGTAAATCATGTTTTATAGTAAAGATGGATCGGGCCACAGAGGCAGCTGTGGAGATTATAGCAGCACTACCTCCCCACAATTTGTGTCGGCGGCGACCTTCTATCTACCGAGAAACAGAGAAATCGGTAGATAGAAGGTAGAAATGCCGGTATGGATATTTATAAAAAAATACAAAGTCCGTCGAAAAGTATAATATTGTGTGGTAAGAAACAAAATTGACGTTGAAAAGTATAATAAAATACAAAGTCCGTCGATAAGTTTCCGATGTATCAAATATTTCATCATTTTCCTTTTGAAAACAGGGTCAAAATGCCGGTATGGATATTTATAAAAAAAGGTGTCGAATAATGTTCTACCAAAAGATTGAAAATGCACATTGGAGATGATATCTGAAATACTGGGATGTGCATATTTGCTAAATATTTAACATATTATTATGAACGACGCACTTAATATGGTCTACCTTGTTCATTTGGTTTGGAAATCACGAATGTTCATACATGATAGTTTTTTTAGGATTGTTTTTTCAAAGATAGTCATGTTACAAGTTTGATGTTTTTGTTTCAAAACTTGTGCACATCATGATACTTGATAAGGAAGGATTTTATCTTTTGAATTCCTTTTCTTTTTTTTGATATTATTTTCAAAATGGGATCAAAATGGTCGGCATATCTATTCATAAAAGGGGCCAAGTGTTCCGAAACTCACACAGGTTTTTTGAATAATCATTGTGTGTATAAAAAAGGTTTGGGAATTTTCAAGAACTTTTAGTTAAAATTTTAGTTACTTTCAATAAATAAAAGTGAATTCATTTAAATGGAAACAATACCTAGAAAGTGAAATTAATAATATTTCGGAATTATCCATTAAATAGGATATATTGTGTGTGAAAATTAGATTGAAATTAATTTGCATCTTGTTACTTACACTTCACAAAACCCCTACATATTACGTTATGTAAAAATGAAATATTTGTTTTACAAATAATTTGAAATTTCACTTTGGCAATATTATATTGGCTAGGATGCACCTACTTGAAAAATATGGACACACTAACATGAACTATGTCATGAATGTTCGCCAGGCTTGGTTATGAGAATCTTCATCGGGCTTTGTCGACATCGTCATCAACACCAGTTCCGCATCTTAGTGTTGCTAACGATTCTAACCTTTCTCGGCTGGTGTCTCCATAGATGATCTTGGCTGTTACGTAGGTCGAAAAAAATTATATTCCTGCACGTGACCTACAGCATCGGCACCGCCATCTGAGTGCACCCGCAACAAGCGCGTTGACCCCAACACAAAAATAGATGCCTCCCGACGAGGGCCGAGATCAACGGCTCCTCCATGGCCCGAAGGCCGACGGAAAGTGGGATTTTCCGATATCCCATCCATTTTATTTTACCCCAAGATATCACTAGCCAAAAAACGGAATTTAATATTTCCTTCAACATTTTCATTGTAAGTAAATATCTAAAAAAAACTCATTTTGCCGCCAAATGGGAATTGTTTTGCTCCTTCAAATTCTCTGCACGGGAAACTTTATGGCGCAAACCAGGGCGGGCGAGAAAACAGAATAGTTCTGATCATTCAAATGTTTATTGTGACCCACTCTTTCCAAATAAGCCGCCGCTTTCCATACAAAGATGACAGTAGCATAAAATAATTATGTTATATATATACAACATTTCGCTATGGAAGTGACTATCATGCAAAACTTGAATGCATCGTTGAAAAGATTTTGTTTACATATATATATATATGAGTTCCTATTTAGCTTAAGTAGGAACTATTCTTGTTTTAGGGACGGTAACGTATCCTGAACCGAGTCCGACCCACCCTCCCCTGTCCTGGCCCATTAAAGCGTTCGAACCGCACCCCACCGCCTGACGCGCAGACCTTTCCCCCGATCCCCACCACCTTCTACCTTGCCGGCGCCGGCGAGCGAGCGGCGGCCGCGGCCGACGCGAGGGAGCCGGCGAATTCCCCACACAAGACCACCTCCTACCTCTCCTGGTCAGCGCGGCCGTGGCCTCCGTCCCACAGGCGCTGCCGCTCCCCAGCGCCTCCATTTCACGCACGCTGCCGGCCCCAAGCGCCTCCATCCGGCCGTCCCCCAGCTTCCTCATCATTCTCCACCGGCGGGCGCCGCCCCTTACCTTCACTTTCTTCTTCTACACCGGCGGGCATCAGCCCTCCCCTGCACATCCCGCGCGTTCGACGACCTCCAGCGGGCATGCCGACGACAGCCGACCGTGCTCCGGTCCACTGGTCCATCGTCCTGCTCGTTGGCTCGGCCAGCTCTGCCCCCGGTCTTCCTCTTCAGTCCGACCAATTCCCCTGCGGCTGCAGGTCGTGGCTGTGGCAGTCCGCTGGGCGCCGCCGTGGGAGTTCACCGGGTGCCGCCACGGGGAATCAGCCTCTGCTGCCCGTTCCCTTCCTCCCCTGACCACCCCAATCTGCTGCGTCGCTCGCCTCCTGTGCCGCCTCAGCTCCACGCCTTGACGGCCAGAGGGGCATCAGCGCCCTTGAGGGGCATGGCCCTGGTGCTCCACCCCCTCCATGGGCTAGATTCGAGCCGTGGTAGAGTCCCTCGCCTGCCTTGGATTCCTCCATGAGCAGCTCTGGATGCCGGCAGCCCGGCCTAGCTTGCTCGGCGCCTCCGTCTGAACCTCCTCCGAGCTGAACGTCTGAACATTTCTTTGGATGCTAGCAGCAGGCGCTGCTTTAGATACTGAAGTCATAGATCGTTCTCGAGCTAACTGCAAATACGGTTCAGAGAGGAGACATCTGTAAGTTAGGATATAGATATATACGTGAAGTTCAGAAACAAATACCTCTATCGGTGTACTAAACTGCTCCTCGATGTGTGTGTAAACCTTTTTTTTACATAATGTGAACTATTGTAATGAAACTGAAGAAGGACGAGGCAACACTTCACTTCATTTTCTCGTGTGGTTCGGTTTGTTCTGTGAAGATTCATGCACTACCCTAGTACTTCCATCGTTGTTGTATTTAATTGTTTTTTTACCTGCTCTTTGATGTATTGGTGCGGGTTAGGCACCGAGCAGTGTCATTTTTTCACATGAGAAGTCACTTTTCAGTTCAGAACCGCTACTACTATAGCTGAATTTGCACATGACATTGTAGTTCACTTCTGATGTTGCTCCGAGAATAAATATTTATGTTCATTCAATAATTTTCAAAGTTCACTTCATTCATAAAAAAGGTTCATTTAGTACAGAAAAAAGTTCATGTGAAGTTGCGAAAAAAAGTTCACCTCGTTCCAAAAAAATGTTCAGGAAAAAAGTTCACTTCATGTTCGGTCTAAAGGTTCACATGTCATGCGCGAGAAGGTTCACATATCATTGCCGAGACAGTTCAGAAAGCCTCATTCCTAAAAAAAGTTTAGAAAAAAAGTTCACTCCGTTAAAAAAAAGTTCACTTCATTCAAAAAAAAAGTTCACTTGGTACAGAAAAAAGTTCATGTGCAATTGCGAAAAAAAGTTCACCTCGTTCTGAAAAAATGTTTAGGAAAAAAATTCACTTCATGTTCCGTCTGAAGGTTCACATGTCATGCGCGAGAAGGTTCACTTAGCACTCACGTGAAAGTTCAGAAAGTTCCTGTTTAGCTTAAACAGGAATAGGTTCCTTTTTAGCTGAGTTATATATATATATATATATATATATATATATATATATATATATATATTCCAGCTATTCAAGAACCAGTTTCTGAATAACTATTCAGAGCATCTTTTCTGAACTTCCGTTCGTATACTATGTTAACTTCCGGACGGAACTCCCAGATTTTCTGTTTTGCGGACAGTATTTTCAACGTAATTTTCCAACCGTTTATCGGAATGACGCAAGCGATATACCGTTGGAAAGGTACTGAAATTGTGCACCTTATTCGTCTTGACAGGTTTTTCAAATTCTTTACAATTTTAAAATAATTTTAGAAATACTACACACAATTTTCGTGAATTTCTCCATATGTGTACTGTTTTTTTGCCGCCATTTTCAAACCGCTCGTCGGATTGATGCAAATGATACGCCGTTGGAAAGCTGTGGAAAATGCGAATCTTTTTCGTCAATACGGGTTTTCCAAATTCCTTACGGTTGTAAAACAATTTTAGAAATACTGAGTGCAGTTTTCGGCAATTTCTCCGTTTTTGTACTGTTTTTCGGCCGCCATTTTCAAACCGTTTATCCGATTAATGCAAACGATACGCCGTTGGAAAGCTATGGAAAATGCGAGTCTTCGATATCTCTAGACATTTTTCCAAATTCTGTACGGTTTAAGAGCAGATTTAAAAATACAAAATTCTGTTTTTTAGATTTTTAGGTCCAGCGGACACTGTTTTGTCAATTAATTTCAAATCGCTTATCCAAATGTAACAAATTATACGGCGTTGGAAAGATATTGACTAGACGCAACTTTTTAATATAGATATGTTTTTGAAATTCCTTACAGTTTTTGATTAATTTCGAAAATACGAAAAATAGAGTAACAAGATGACATTGGAATAGATTTAAAATTTGCCCGTTTATAAAGTTCGGAATGGACGAATCAACATGGGAGAGTCAAATTAGACTCATATCATTGCCAATTGCACGTAGCGGTGATCGATTTGGACAAACAGAAATCATATCAATGATTTCTATGCGTAGGATTTCCGCCTAGAAAAACAGAGCATCCGAACTTCCTATTACACGATTGTAAACTTCCGGGTGTGCGACAGTGAACTTCCGATCGCGAAATTTTTATTCTGTATCCTGCACTATTTGTTTTGTAGTTTTTAAACCGTTTGTCCAAACGATGCAAATGATATACCGTTGGAAAGGTATGAAAATTGCGCATCCTACTATGTGTACCATTTTCCAAAATCTTCACGGTTTTAAAACAATTTTCGAAATACTACACTCAGTTTTCGCGTATTTCTCCGTTTTTGTACTGAATTTTGGATGTAATTTTCAAACCGCTAGTCGGATCGATGCAAATGATACGCCGTTGGAAAGCTATGGAAAATGCGCATCTTTTCTATCTCTTGCAAATTTTCCAAATTCTTTACGGTTTAAGAGCAGATTCGAAAATAAACAATAAACATTTAGATCCAGCGGACAATATTTTGCCAATTACTTTCAAACGGTTTATCGAAACTTAACAAATGATATGGCGTTGGAAAGATATTGACAAGACGCAACTTTTTTGTATAGAAATGTTTTCGGAATTCAATACGGATTTTGATTAATTTTGAAAATACAATAATCGGGGAAAACGAGATGACATGGGAATAATTCAAAATTGACACGTTTTGTGTTGCTTGGATGAGTTGTGTAGGCATGGGAGAGTTAAATTAGACTTATATACTTACCAATTGCATGTGGGGCGGTCGATTTTGGCCAACCGGACCTCGTAGTGATGATTTCAATGTGTATGATTTCCGCCCAGGAAAACTGAGTATCCGAACTTCCTCCTATTTAGGCGGTGAACTTCTAGATATGAGGCGTTGAACTTCTTTGTATGTGTTACTGAACCTCCGATCGCGGATTTTTTTTGTTCTGTGTGGCGCACTATTTTATGTCGTTATTTTCAAACCGTTAGTCAAAATGATGTATATGATATACCGTTGAAAAGGTTTTAAAATTCAGCATCTTTTTCGTGTTGACCATTTTTCGAAATTCTTCATGGTTTGAGAGCAGTTTTCAATATACCAAACTGCAGTTTTTTTAAATTCAGTTTTTTAACATGTTTTGTTATTCCGAGTGAATTTCGATATCATATACATTGAACTTCGAATTTTTTTGAGAGCGAACCTCAGAGTGCATTTTTTCTAGATTTTTTTACTCGTTTATTAATTAATTTTTTCTTTAATAAAAAAGTGAAACTCTGACATGAATGAAATGAACTCCCCGACGTGTAACCGTGAACCTCCTTCTCAAAAAATATGAACAGTTTTACTCACGAATGAATTTTAGTTTTGTTAGGAAAAATGTGAACCTCAAGTGTGGACAAATCGAACTCCTGTTTAAATCTTCCCGCAATAAAAAAATTAATTTCATTTTGAAAATAAACATTTTAGGAATTGCAGAAGTATGGAAAATGAACTTCAGGCGGTGTTCAAAGCGAACACCCAATAAAGTAGTAAACGTCCAACACATTTTTATTATAAATTTCCGACGCGTTTATGTTGAACTCCTGCTCGGTACAAAGTAAACCCCTCGAAGCTTAAGGGTGAACTTTCTTCTATGGTCCGGATAAACTTCCGATAAAAGAGTAATTATTCGACGCGGTCGAGGAGAACTGAACTCCCGATCTAAAAATAGCGAACCTCCGAGATGGACGATCTGAACTCCCTATTTTGAAAGAGCGAACCACATCGCTGCTTTGAACTCCACTTTGTTTTTCAGCGTAGTCAAGATGATGAAATTGTACTTATTTTTTTGTCAAAATGCAACGAACTGCTCATGTTTCTTAGTAGTGGTTTTTGTTTTGCATTTAGCACAATTAGCACTTGCCAAAAAATAATAAATTGTAACCGATGAAATCTTTCTCTATGTTATATTTTACACAACCTGAACTTTTTATTTTGGGCCTAGTCGAACTGCCCAAGAGAACCTCTCCACCGGGTCAATTAATAGAAAAGGACGTAGTAGCATCAATATATGTAGTCAGTAAAAAAATCAAACCATGGTAGCCAAATTCAGTGCTGGAGGTCACACTTGCCACCGGCTTTGATCCACGGTGTACCGCCTCATAGGGCCAGCAGGTAGAGAGGAACCAGGGGAGGGGCACCCGCCGGTGGGGTTGGCGCCGGGCAAGAACGAGGTGGGGCGGGGCGCCGTGCTGGGAAGCAGTGTGGTGGTTGCCCGGGAAGGATAACGGCGGCTGACCAGGTCCATGGCAGCGAACCGCCGGGCAGCACGAGGTGGACTGCCGAGGCGACACGAGGTGGCCTCCCAGGTTGGCGGGAGCTGGACTCCCTGGTCGCTCCAGTCCGGCCCTGCCGCATCGTTGGGGTCGTCTGCGGGCGCGGGAGGCCGTGGCCTGCTCGACGCTGACGCTCGCCGGGCGGATAGGCCGAGGTGCCTCACCGGGGCTGGAGGCGGAGGCGAATCGAGGCAGCGACTGGGTGGTGGGGTGCTCCGGGGGGCGGGGAGGCAGCCGGGACGGGTTCCTCGCCAGAAGGCACGCGGGGCTGAGGTCGCCGGGACGCGCGAGGGCGGAGGTCGCTCGTCTTGCCAAGGGCGGCGTGCTGGAGCGGGCGGCCGGGGGCGCGCTTGGCAGTGGATCCCGAGGGTGCGCGTGGACGGTGGGGCGCCGCCGCGCTGGGCGCCGGGCAGGAGGCGGCCGGAGTCACGCCGACGCGAGGTGGAGGGAGGGCGTCCGCGGCGCGGGAGGTGAAAGGAGGGCAGCGGCGTCGCGCGAGGTGGAGGACGCCGGGACGGCGCGAGGCGGGAGGTCGTTGGGCAGCGCGTGGAATTAGGTCGCCGGGGCGTCGCGCAGGCCCACGGCCAGGGCGGCGGCGGGCGGGACGTCAGCCAGGGCGGCGGCGGCGTGGAGCCCCGGCCAGGACGGGGGCGGCGCAGAAGATGCGGGTAGGAGGTGGTTCGGTTGGGACTTGGGAGCATCGTGCGTAGTGGGAGGTAGGAGACGAGAGGGGTGAGATGCGGTTGGTGTATTAGTTTTTACGGGTCGGGTCAAAACAAGAAACAGAAACAGCAATGGAAAAGGTGCTCTAAATAGTTATTTAGAGCATCTCTTAAGGGGGGTTTCTAAATAGTCCCACCCTATATATATATATATATATGTGTGTGCGTGTGCGTGTGCGTGTGCGTGTGTGCGCGCGCTAGAGGACATGGAATGGGACTCACATGTGAGAGGCATCACACGGACTAGTTGTCTGCATGGTTGCAAGACCATTCCACACTATCCGTCACATCACATGGATACACAATTTTCATGTGCTGCAGACAGCTTGTGTGAAGGTGACATCTTCGCTGTCCTTGGGTGTACGTACCATCGTATACGTGTGAAATTCTTATTGAAGTTCTGAATATTTTCAGTATACATAATGTGTGCGTGCGTGCTAGAGGACATGGAATGGGACTCACATGTGAGAGGCATCACACAGACTAGTTGTCTGCATGGTTGCAAGACCATTCCACACTATCCGTCACATCACATGGATACACAATTTTCATGTGCCGCAGACAGCTTGTGTGAAGGTGACATCTTCGCTGTCCTTGGGTGTACGTACCATCGTATACGTGTGAAATTCTTATTGAAGTTCTGAATATTTTCAGTATACATAATGTGTGCATGCGTGCTAGAGGACATGGAATGGGACTCACATGTGAGAGGCATCACACAGACTAGTTGTCTGCATGGTTGCAAGACCATTCCACACTATCCGTCACATCACATGGATACACAATTTTCATGTGCTGCAGACAGCTTGTGTGAAGGTGACATCTTCGCTGTCCTTGGGTGTACGTACCATCGTATACATGTGAAATTCTTATTGAAGTTCTGAATATTTTCAGTATACATAATGTTTGGAAATTTAATATTTAATGGACTTTATACAAATAACTCCACAAGCTTAAAACATATATAGTGCAAAATTAGTTTAACGGGTTTGTAATTTTTAGACTAGGTTTTTAATCTGTGTTGTTAATAGCAGACTTGCAATTTATGTTGAGTTTATAAACATTGATTTAAGAAGTTAACCGTTTTTTCAATGCTACCTCACCCTTAGGATGAACAAACTAATTGCGTAGAACCGTGAGAGAAAATAATCTTCTACTTTTGTTCATATTAGCAAAGAGTAGTAGTAAAATAATTGCATATTTTCTTTGATATGACTAAAATAGAGGAAAAAAATTAAGCAATTTCTTTTGGGTGTAGACAAGTTGTTATTTTGTTTTCGGAGCGTTGAAAGTTGTACCTTTTTTCTTTTTTTTCTTTTTGAGAGTTGAAAGTGAGATTTTCTTTATGTGTGGTCTTTTTTGCTAATAGTTCATAATATTTTTGTGGCAGATGATTTTTTTGGTGAATATGTGTTTCCCTTTTAACACGAAAATATTATTATTTTTTGTTCAAAACTTTTACACTAGTAGGAAATGGTAGTTCTTGTTTGTTCACAATTTTTACATTAGTTGCAAGTGGGATTTTCGGATCTCCCACCAATTTTACTTTACCCTAATATATCACTAGCCCAAAAAGGTAAATCAGAAAATAATCATGTTATATATACATGACATTTCGCTATTGGAAGTGAACTTGAATGAATGGTTGGAAAGAATTTGTGTGTGTTTGTGGAAGAGAAAGCATGCATGCTAGGCAAAGATACAAAATCCATCGATCCTGTCGGTATCTTCATTGTGCGGAGGCATTCTCTTCCACACACACAAGTACCTCGTTTTCAATCAGTTCCTTTGCAACATATGCATGACTGGGCATCCAAAGTAATCTCGTGCGATGCGTGAGACAATTACGCTTTCTCCCAGCTGAAGGACATCACTTTATCCGAAATTACCCAGCAAGTAAACGTATGCACGTGTGAAGATGGTATTCCTTTATTTCTCTTTCTTGGCATCAATATTCATACTCTTTATAATGGATATTCGAATGATCGAGTTGTTATTCAATGGACAAACTCGTCAACTCGCTAATGTTAGATATTTGGTAGAAAATCGGATTATACGGATTAAAACCGTCGGATAACCATATTTATTTTCCGGATAGTCCATATTTTGGGCTATTTAACGTACCATATGCTATGTCATATCCGGGTATTAAGTTCGGAATCGGATATCCTTATCTGTTGGATTCCTTAATACCGGATATGAATTATTTAAAGTGGTTTCGGAATCGAATATGGTGCGAAAATCATCTTATCGATTTACACCTCTAGTCAAAAGGTCCGTTTATTTCACAGGTTTGGCGGGTGGGAAAATAGTAAAATACAGAGCGTAAAACTACATAGGCTTTCCAATCGATCGGGGCCTTATATGTTGCCATTTCTGGCCGTGTAACCTGTACTTTTCACCTGCATTTGTCCAGACTTCGTCTTAATATTTTTTAAGCAGCGTCCACCGCGTTAGTCAAAAACAAGACATACCAAAAAAAAAGTATCTACTTTACGTCCATGCACATGCTTTACTACCGTCGTTGTTGTCTCTCTTCACTCTCCTCAGATCTTAAGCTTTAGTCCCGCCTCTTGCCATGTATGAATGGGCAAGTGGGCTCTCTATGATTTTCAGAAATTATTAGAATAGCTAAATGGGATGAGCCAATTAGTCAAAGTTCTAACTAGTGTTACTAGAACAAATATAAAAAAAATACAAATGGGAGTAGTTTTGTTTTGCTATTTTAGAAACTAGCAAAGTGGCCCTCGCAAATGCGAGGGCATCATTTGTACTTGGTTGAAAGTGTTTGAAAAAGAAGAATATGATTTTTGATATCATATTATTTTCAACCATATTACAATTCACAAAAATGTTCAAGAACTATTGCAAATGTTTTGGTAAGCAAGATATACTATGTGAGTAACATTTTTGGCAATCTGAATTTTATGGTCAAATAACTATCATGCCATATGTTGAAACACTCTTGTAAGTTATACTGGATATTATAAATTGAAGTATAAGTTTGGCATGATGTTAGATCAGTACGGTAGGTTAGTTATCTTCGATAAAAATCATTGAATTAAGATAAAACGGTTTATCCTCCTTAATAGTTAAGTCACATTACATATTGAGAATTATCTTGGTTTGATGTTTCTTCCTTCATTTACTCACTCCATGTCATAGTGTGTTACACTTTACAAACATGAATATGGTGAAACTTTGGCTATAATTTTTTTTATATGAATATGCTGATACGGATATATTATCTCGTTCTAGATATATTCGTTAACATGTTTATACATCAGTAGTCAAAGTTAGAGAAGTATGAGTCTAAATCCTAACTTATTTTGATCCAATGGTTCCACACACCCGAACACATGTATTTTCTGTGTTTAGCAAGATATCATAGTTCAAGATTATTAATCAGTTGTAAATTTGGTTGTGTAATTTAAATAACATGTGCTTTTACATTGATTTTGTTACGTTAGAGAAAGACATATACCATAGTCTAAATATGTCTACTATACAAACCAACCAATATATTGAAAAACAATTCATAATATGTAAGTGTACGCGTTTTTTGGTCCTCAGACAAAGAATAGTATTGGCACACCTATCTGGATACTAAATATGAAACATATCAAGCTGAAATCTGTGTGAGTTAACCCTGTGCAAATCATTACGTTAAAATGTCATCCCTGCCGATATTGTGTCGACTGATGTTGCATCTTCATCACTTTTGAAGGTTTGACGCTTTGTGTCTCACCATGTTGGAATATCCATTTAGCGGAAGGACATTCACTTCCTCGTGAGAAGTGGTTACTAAGCCCTATGTTTATCTTTAAATCCGTAGTTTCCTTAGTGTGAGTGATAGTGTTTAATTTTTATAGTGAGATTAATGTTGTAATTTCATTAACATCAATTTTCACAACTCAAACGACGTCTTTTGAGAGTGTTGGTCTCATGGAGGTCAAATAAAATTGGCATTTATGTGTACTAAATAATAGGATAATGTACGTAGTGCGACTAATGTCATGACTTCATTAATTTTAAAATTCCATGACTCCAAACTTCTGCATACGTTTTGTGAGTACTTTGGTCAAGTATGATGGTTGTCGAATAAAATTTTCATTTATGCTACGTACTCCCTCCTTTCACAACAACATATGTTCTAAATTAAGTCAAAGGCAAACTTTATAAATTTTGGACCAACTAGAAAATATCAACATCTAATATATAAAATCCTTATTATTAAAATCACCGATCACCGTAGAACGTAATTTCATATTATACAAACTAATTTAGGAATATATATATACTGCTAAATATTTGTTCAGTTTTTACATAATTGACTTTGACTAAACACAGAATGAAGGTATTTCTACCGACTGGTTTAGTTTTTTTCTAAGCCGTCCATATTCTAACAGCTTCTACCCTTGGCCGCCATGTTTAGATAAGTTTTTTTCCTTTCTTCTTCTATGTTCCGATCAATTTTTTTTATTCACAAAAAAATGTGCTTCTAGCTATCACAGTCGCATGTAATTTCATACGGTCTACCGACATACATGTTATAATTTTTTTGGCAGCTATCGTTCCAACCAAGGTAGCTAATTCTGGCAGGTTTTAAACGAACAATATGTTGTTATGTGATTACAAATATTTCATTTAATTCTAAAAACATACTATTTAGATATAACTAATAAAAGTAATTTAAATAATCAATAGTTATACCTTACATGCTTACATGGTTGACCGGCTCATGTTTTACATCGTCGCGGTTACGTCCCATTGAATCGAATTGGATCGTATATATGCTTGCTATGCAATTCTCCATTTTTTGCCTTTGCTCAGTGCATGAAATTCCGTTTGGATAAGTTGATTTGTACGCCGCTAACGGCCGGCCGTTGAATCTTATAAGCCACTCGATCTAATAAACCCTACAGTAGGCATCATCAAAGAGAAATTAGCCTACGTGAGGCACCAGCATGTTGTATTGGACTTGGACTCTATAAACATCTTATGGTTGTACGTATACACTAGTAGAAAAGGAGGGCATTAGCACCGGTTGCGTTTATGGCACCGCGGCGAGGACCTTTAGTACCGGTTTCTAATAACAACCGGTACTAAAGGCTACCCTTTAGTACCGGTTTTTTAAACCAACCGGTACTAAAGGGTTGGAGGCCCCGCGGCACGGTTGGTGGCCCCACGGCAAGCCCTTTAGTACCGGTTGTTATTACCAACCGGTACTAAAGAGTAGCCTGTAGTACAGGTGGGTAATAACAACCGTACTAAAGGTTCTGCCTATATTGGCTTCTTCCACCCCGAGCCTGCTCCATTTGAAGCAACTCGACCCAACTCCATTTTTCCTCTCTCCCAAGTTCTAGGTCACCCCATTTTTCTCCAACATTTGTCAAGATTGGTGGCACCCTATACAAGGGTTAGCAACTTCTTCATCTTCTCTTCCGGCATTTCAAGTTTAGCTCATTTTCGTGCAAGTTTAGCAAGTTTGATTTTTGTGTGCTTGCAAGGTGTTTGATGAAATGCCTAAGTTAGGGATTTCATTTGTTTTATATGCATTTTGAGCTCAAATTAAAGTATAATTTGTGGTTTTATATAGTGTCCCCTTCCTCACCGCCGTCGATCGCCCGCGCCGCTCCGTCACCGACACCACCTCGGTGAGCCTCTTTTTTATCTTTTATTTTAAAAATTGTTAGTTATATGATTTAAATGCATAATTATTTCTTGTATAATTTTCTTATGTTTTTTTATATATGTATAGTGTCATGGTTTTGATATCCGTCCCCTTCGGCCCTCGTCCGGTCTATGATTCGGATGTGGTATATCTTTTTAACTATTTATTTTGTTTCGTGTTTATAACAATCATGCCGACCAACTTGACGTAGATATATTTTTATTTAGGAGGTAGTTGAACCGGAAATTCCGGCCGACCCTATTGTCGAGTATTTTAAAAAAGAAAACGACGATTTGAGAGCAAAATTGAAGATAAGTGAAGATCTTCGTCTCCAATGCCTAGAAGAGAAGATGGAATTGGACTTGAAGATTGCCGACATCGTTGATGCTCACGGGGTCGAGCTTGCCGACGTCGTCGCTGCTCACGAGAGGAAGATGGATGCAATGCGCGCCAAGCTTAAAAAGATTAGAAAATATGCCATTAGTCAAGAGGCTTGGTATCATTATGCTGTTGGTTCAATAGTTACCTTGGTTGCGATTCTGATCGCATTTGTTGTTGGATTTAAATTCTTTAGATAGTTGTATGTTAGTTTCGATTGATGTATGTTTCGTGAGAACTATGTATTACATTTGGGCACTACTCTACTTTGATTTTAATGTGATGAACTTGTATAAATTAATTTGGTCACGTATCTCTATTCATTATTTAGCTGGTGTAATGGTTTTTGATGTATTTATGTAATGCAGATGAGCCGAGAATGGATGTACGGTGATCGACGCTGTCCCGAGTTCATTGATGGCATGCATCGTTTTCTCGATGTGGTTAAGTTAAACAAGCTGAAGAATGGTTTTATGATTTGTCCATGTGATGAATGTCGGAATACGAGGAATTACCCGAGCGTAAGAACCATACACTCCCACTTGTTGCGACAAGGCTTCATGCCCAATTATTTTTGTTGGACCAAGCATGGAGAAAGAGGGGTATAATGGAAGACCCTGAAGAAGAGGATGATGACAACTATCCTGTGTTCTCTGAACACGGTGATACTACAATGGGGGAAGACGAAGTTGAGCTCGAGGTCATTGTTGATCAGTCCGATGATGATGATCTTCGTCGGGTCATTCTTGATGAACAGATGAAGTGCGGAAGTGAAAACGAGTGGTCGAAGTTGGAGCGCATGTTAGAGGATCACAAAAAATTGTTGTACCCAAATTGTGAAGATGGCCAGAAAAAGCTGGGTACCACCCTGGAATTGCTGCAGTGGAAGGCAAAGAATGGAATATCTGACAAGGCATTTCAGGAGTTGCTACAAATATTTAAGAAGAGTCTTCCAAGGAATAATGAATTGCCGCACAATACATACGAAGCAAAGAAGATTGTCTGCCCTCTAGGATTAGAGGTGGAGAAGATACATGCATGCATCAATGACTGCATCCTCTACCGCGGTGAGAAGTACGAGAATTTGAATGCATGCCCGATATGCGGTGCATTGCGGTATAAGATCGGGCGAGATGACCCAGGTGATGTTGAGGGCGAGCCGAGCCCCAGGAAGAGGGTTCCCGCGAAGGTGATGTGGTATGCTCCTATAATACCACGGTTGAAACGTTTGTTCCGAAACAAAGAGCATGCCAAGTTGTTGCGATGGCACAAAGAAGACCGTAAGGAAGACGAGATGATGAGACACCCCGCTGATGGGTCTCAGTGGAGAAACATCGACAGTGCGTTTGGGGAATTTGCAGCTGACGCAAGGAACTTAAGGTTTGGTCTAAGTACAGATGGCTTGAATCCGTTTGGGGAGCAGAGCAGCAGTCATAGCACCTGGCCCGTGACTCTATGTATCTATAACCTTCCTCCTTGGTTGTGCATGAAGCAAAAGTATATTATGATGCCAGTGCTTATCCAAGGCCCGAAGCAACCCGGCAACGACATTGATGTGTATCTGAGGCCATTAGTTGACGAACTTTTACAGTTGTGGTCTGACGAAGGCGTACGTGTGTGGGATGAGTACAAACAGGAGGAATTTGGCCTACGAGCGTTGCTGTTTGTAACCATCAATGATTGGCCTGCTCTTAGTAACATTTCAGGACAGTCAAACAAGGGATACAATGCATGCACGCACTGTTTAGATAAGACTGACAGTATATATTTAGGTAACAAGAATGTGTACCTTGGTCATCGTCGATTTCTTCCAAACAGGCATCCGTAAAAAAGCCAGGCAAGCATTTCAAAGGTGAGGCAGATAACCGAACGAAGCCTACACGCCCTGATGGTGATGTTATATATGGCATGGTCAAGGATTTGGAAGTAATATTTGGAAAGGGTCCTGGCAGTCTAAATGTTCCAAAAGACGCTAACAAGCGCGTACCCTTGTGGAAAAAGAAATCTATATTTTGGGATTTACCCTATTGGAAAATCCTAGAGGTTCGCTCTGCAATCGACGTGATGCACGTGACGAAAAATCTTTGCGTGAACCTGCTAAACTTCTTAGGCGTGTATGGGAAGACGAAAGATACATCGGATGCACGGCAGGACCAGCAAAGTACGCACGAACGAGACAACCTGAATCCAGAGAAGTACCAAGGTACTGCCAGCTACGCTCTTACCAAAGAAGAGAAGGAGATCTTTTTTCAAGTCCTGAGCAGTATCAAGGTCCCGTCTGGCTACTCGTCGAATATAAAGGGAATAATAAACATGGCAGAGAAAAAGTTCCAAAACCTGAAGTCTCATGACTGCCACGTGATTATGACACAATTACTTCCGGTTGCATTGAGGGGGCTTCTACCGGAAAACGTTCGAGTACCCATTGTGAAGCTATGTGCATTCCTGAATGCAATTTCTCAGAAGGTAATCGATCCAGCAACTCTACCAAGTTTACAGACGGGTGTGGTCCAATGTCTTGTCAGCTTCGAGTTGGTGTTTCCACCGTCCTTCTTCAATATATGACGCACCTCATAGTTCACCTCGTCGAAGAGATTTCCATTCTCGGTCCTGTATTTCTACACAACATGTTCCCCTTTGAGAGGTTCATGGGAGTCTTAAAGAAATACGTTCATAACCGTGCTAGGCCAGAAGGAAGCATGTCCAAGGGCTATGGAACAGAGGAGGTCATTGAGTTTTGTGTTGACTTTATTCCTGATCTTAAGCCGATCGGTGTTCCTCAATCGCGCCATGAGGGGAGACTGCGTGGAAAAGGCACGCTAGGAAAGAAAGCAACAACATGTATGGACGGGCATTCTTTCACTCAAGCACACTACACAGTTCTACAAAATTCCAGATTGGTGGCTCCGTATATCGTGAAACACATGGATATTTTACGCTCCCAATACCCGGAGGAGACTAACTTCTGGATTAAAGGGAAACACGTGGATACTTTCGGCAGTTGGTTGCGTACACATCTCATTAATAACAGCACTGTTGGACAAGAGCTATACTTGTTGGCCAAGTCACCATCTTCGACTATATTGACTTTCCAAGGGTACGAGATAAATGAATACATTTTACACGGAAACCCAAGACAAAAAGACCACTAACCAAAACAGTGGTGTCTGATAACCCACAAGTATAGGGGATCGCGTGTAGCCTTTTCGATAAGTAAGAGTGTCGAACCCAACGAGGAGCTAAAGGTAGGATAAGTATTCTCTCAAGTTCTATCAACCACTGATACAACTCTACGCACACTAAACGTTTGCATTATCTAGAAAATAAAACTACGGTAGCAATACGGGTATGAGAGGTAGTTTTGCAAGATAATAAATACAAGAAAGTAAATGTTAGTGCTGCAGCAATAAAATACACTAAGTAACCATATACTAACAGTACCATGAGTGTGGAAAAGTGGTGGTAATTGTGGTGGCTTTGTCCAAGATTAATTAGTGAAGGTACTTGGTTCATTGTCTTCGATGCAGTTTTCTATGTGGGAGAGGCTAAATATACATGCACTCCACTACTTGGGATTACAAGTACTATATGATTGGATTGTTAGAAAGCATCCGCAAATACTAACAATGCATTAAGGTTTCCCCAACCATAGCCTTAAGTTCAAGGTCCTCTTACTCCCATACGTGCAACTAATCGGTTCGCGTTCTCAGGTTTCTGTCACTCCGGCAGAACTTCCCCCGCTTCGTTACAAATACTACCAACCCTAGGGTGTTTGATCCATGCGCGCACAAATATAATGGACACCAAAGGACAGCACCATATAGACATACAACTCTAATGAACCTCATGCATTCAATTAAGCAATCAAAAGACAAATAAACTACGGAAACATGATGTAAATCATAGGATAAATATTATAGCATCAAACACCATGTTTACATAGGACGGTACAGAGGTTTGTGGGAGGATGAACCACTGAATACAAGGAGGAGATGGTGATGGAGATGGCGGTGAAGACGGCGGAGAGGCAGCGCGGCGGCGCAGGGCGGCGGCGGTGCGGGGAACTCCTTTCCCCGCCGCCGGCAAGCTTGGGGAGCGCCGCCCCTTAGCCTCCCTCCTTCATGGCTTCTTGGGAGCCCTCCCCCATGGAGATGGGATCCATGGGGGAGGCAAAAACGTGGCTTTTGGTGGCTGAAATTCGTGGGTGGAGGAGTCCTCCACGAATTAGGTTTCCTCCCTTTATATATCTTCTCGGATTTCCGTCACCCCCTTTTAGGGTTCCACCAAAACGGGCCTACAGGCCGCGTCCGAACTCCGATTGGGCTGATCTCGGGCTTAAAATCTTCGTATGGAAAATTGTGACAACTTTCGTAACAGCCAGGTCTCCATATAACGTCATCTTCGAGGGTCAAACTGGCAATCTTCGTAAAAAGTTCTCAGACAGATTTCAGGAAAGTCCCAATTCGACTCCAACAAGGTTTCCTCTTGTATTCTTGATAATTTCTACACATCAAAGAGTAAAACAAGAACATTGTGCACTTTTGCAACTATTAGTAGGTTAGTCCAAATAAATAATAAACTTAATATAAAACAAGTGCTAAAAGCATAAAAATGGCATGAAACAATCAAAAATTATAGATACGTTTTGGACGTATCAACATCCCCAAGCTTAATTCCTGCTCGTCCTCGAGTAGGTAAATGATAACAAAATAATTTTTGATTGTAAATGCTATGATCAGGTCTTTAACAATTGCATGATGTATGGATAATAAAACTTAGCAATCATGTTTCCTAATGAAAAGTATCAACGAACTAAGAGCTTATAACATGAAATTTATAAACATCAACAAGATTGTAATGACCATAATAAAGCATGATAGAGTGGTATCTCGCTTGCCCTTAATTGTGGAGCAAAACATAAATGCCAAGGCACCTCTGAAGTTCAAGTGAAGACTAGATATAGAGATATCAAAGATAAAAGCATCATGGTTATACCTCAATTAATCGTATTCTGGGACAAGCACATTACACTAAGAACGACAGCTATGCTCTCGAAGAAGTGCTCAAAGAAAGGATGGTGACTCAACATAAAAATAAAAGATTGGCCCTTCGCAGAGGGAAGCAGGGATTAACACGTGCTAGAGCTTTTTGTTTTAAAAACAGAGGTAAAAATGTTTTGAGAGGTGTTTGTTAATTGTCAACGAATGGTAGCGGGTGAGAACAGTATTCTACCTGTCAAACGGACTTTTAAGAGCGGCTCCCATGAAGGACGTTATTTCTACCAGCAAGGCAGATCATCCCTCTTTCTCTTTGGTTTACACACATTCAGGTATTTCACTGTTTGTCATTGCTTACTGATGAATCAGGGCAAAAGTGTGAAGAGAATTAATTGGTTAAAGTTGTAATTAATTGGGACTGGGCACCCCGTTGCCAGCTCTTTTTGCAAGTTATTGGATAAGCGGATGTATATGCCACTAGTCCAGGTGTAAAAGTCCATTTGACAAATAGAATAAAGAATAACCACACTAATTCCTCATGAGCTAGTAAACATTGACACAAAAAGAGAAATATTTTGAAGGTTTTAAAGGTAGCACATGCAAATTTACTTGGAATGGCTTGAAATACCATGCATAGGAATTTTTTGGTGGACTCTTTGGGATAACTTGGTTTTAAGGATTTGGATGCACGAGCAGCATTCCCGCTCAGTACAAGTGAAGGCTAGCAATAGACTGGGAAGCGACAACCACGAGAGCGATAACGGTCATAATCATGCTTGCGACAAAATAAAATTAACGGAGGCATAAAAACGATACTAAAACTCTGAGGCAAAATAGATCATCAAGGCTTAATTGACTTTTATTTTTCAGTCATAACATGTGTGAGCATGTGCCAAGTCGATTCAAGTGAATTATTCAGAGGAGGATACCACAATACCATACCATCTTATGAACAGGACAATGCATGTTGATATCAAAATAACATAATATGCACTATTAGCTAGTTGAGACTAACCATAAAAAACATAAACTACTAAACAGTATTATTCACACATCATTTTTAAGTTTCAACAAGTAATCCATTAACCAAGTAAACATTGAAAACAGAGGATAAATAAAATATGTGACGATCCACTTATTAATGTAACTGGTGTTTGATGCTAAGATAAATAGATAATAAAATACAGCCGCTTCAAGTTTAGTTAAGTTCCTATGTTGCTCAAAAAACAAAGTTTAAAGGTTTGCAAACCGTGGGGTTATTGATGAAGAGGGATGCGGGGACATCCCCAAGCTTATGACTTTGGTTCTTCAATATTCCATAGTTTGGTGTTCCTTCATTCTCTGTGAAAAAACTTCAACACAAAAACTTTCCCATTCTTTTCTGCGGTTAGACATTAGTACAATAGATAATATTTCCCAAGTGCTACTATTAAACCAAATAAAATTTTGTTTTTAAGTTACAGAAAGGTTGCTTAAATGGCCAACTTATAAATGAAAGGTAAGAACCATTAAAAATCAAATGAAAACGAAAAGAGGCCACTCTTGCAACAAAAGTCAGAATCTGTCCAGAAAAACAGCAGCTGGAAAACGCAATTTTTAGGTGCACTTAAACATGCCCGAAATTTTAGCCAATTTTTGTACATGCAGAGGATTAGGTGCTACAACATCAGTAATTTTTTCGTGATTTTTAGAGCTTCCAGTAAAATATGAAAAATCGCGCAATAAGCAGTAGATACCGAAAACAGAAAATCACTTTTTACATATGTATCAACTAAGCTAAATGGATAAAACTTGGTACTTTTTTTTGATAAACTAAGAAACCAGAGGCTAAGCAAGACCTAAACATGCTAGCTACAGCAAGGAAAACTCTAAATAAAAATCAAAAGTAAAACCCAAATAAAATTAAAATAAAGAACCAAACAAAGAAGCAAAACAAAAGAAAATATTTTTGTTATTTTGAATTTATAAGTGAAAGTAAAGAAGCAATCGAAACCAAATAAGGAGCCTAATAAAACTAAAGAAGGTAAAACCAAGACATATAAAAGCAATTATAATACAAGTTAAGACAATACATATCATGTGGACGGGTAATATAGAGTATGAACGAGACAACCTCATGTTAGTTGATGAATAGGGGGATGACTCGGGCATCCCCAAGCTTAGATGATTGTATCTTCTTGAATATGTTCTTGGGATGCACCTACACATCCCCAAGCTTGAGCTCTTGCGTCTTCTTATTCATCTCATATCACCATATTGATTAGATCTTATAGCTACATCCACATAAAACTTCACAAAACTCATTAGTAGGGTTAGCACTAGTACAGAAAAGCTTTTCTGTGGCGCACCATTTTGCTATTCTGTGGCGCATGGGTGGTGCGCCACAGAATAGTCGCCACTAAATAAGCTATTCTGTGGCGCACCACCCATGCGCCACAGAATAGTGGCTATTCTGTGGCGCACCGCGACTGGTGCGCCACAGAATAACTATTCTGTGGCGCACCCGTGTAACCATGCGCCACAGAATAGGGTGCGCCACAGAATAGTCATGGGTGCGCCACAGAATTACTGCGCAGTACTGTACCCGTATATTCATACAAATACCAGTATAATACCAGAATACATGTATATTTCATATTTACACAGATATAACAGAAACAGAGATATATTTTCACAGATATATCAAAACAAACACATTACTAATATATGTCATCACAAGTTGATACAAAAGTGCGGAAGTTTTACACAATTGTTGAGATATACAAAAGTTCATCGAATCGTTGCCCACGTTACAAAATGAAGTGTTCACCGCCTACACTAGGATCGAATAGATTACATCTCGGCGTTGACGGTGAGCAATAGCGGGAACACGACGATCTCATGTAGCCTTCTTCGCGAGCGCTACGAGCGGAGCGGCGCCGGGAACGGTTTGCCGAGAGGCCCTTGAGTTTGTATTCCTGCATATCACAAGTTTCACTGACGCCATCTCTGCGTCACATAGTGTCACAACATTTTAATCATCGGCATTCTAGAAATGAATTAGCTAAGGTCAACTAACAATCATGCCTCATACTTAACTGGTATCAACTTACAAAAATCATGCCTCATATTTTATATCAACTTACCACAAAAAGATCAAATAGAGAAAAACCCGTATGATGGATCCTTCTTCCTGATCCGCTCCGGAAACGGATAAATGCCGTCTTTCGTCATCCACGTCCTCCTGTCATTCTGCTTATCTAGGCGTTCTTCGATCTCCCACTTAGACAACGCTGAAAATCGGTTGGGATATATATTTGATTAATGCATGATATAACTAGAGTATGATTTATTCATCTAATATAGAAAAGAAAGAAGCAAGGTTTCTACCTCTGGCGTTGTGTAAGGACCCCCCTGCTGTCTTGACATCTTCCAGGATGATTTTCGATAACTGTAACTGGATGCGATGGAAGTCTGCTCTAAGGTCATCATCAGTGAGATCCTCATCATATTTGGCCCATTCTTGGAGACGATATGGCAAATTCGTTATCACTGCATCCCGGACATACGATTTCATGTGTAAGAGGACGTAGAAGGCATCCACGTTGCCAGACTTTTGCTTGATGCAATGAAACCCCGTCCCATGGTAAAACTTGTGTGTGTTGTCAATTATACGTTTCGCTTTCTTCTCGAAGGAACCTCCGTTTTTGGCGTAGCCCTCGAGAGCCTCATCGAGAACACCCTTAATTCTAGTGTAGTCTTTCGGCGTAGTCCCTGAGTCTAAATATGTGGCAGTTGACCACTTCGGGTGCACGGCGATGAGTACTGAGTACTTGTCACTGCTCAACACAATTGAAACGGAATATTGGAAAGGATCAACACAACAGAAGAAATCTATAAGAAAGCATAAGATACGACAGCGGCGACTAGATGCGGACTTACTTGAAAAAGAAAGGCAGAAGAAGGCTGGTCTTCGTGCTCATGTTCAGCATGATTCTCTGGAGGTACTCCGTGGCCTTAGCCCGTGTCGGTGATCCTTCCTCCAGCTGGCTGTCCCGCATGTAGTAGGGATCCACTACCTTGACGTACGGGTTTGTTCTCTCCTGATCATCATCGCCTGGCTGAGCGCGTATAGGCGGACCAAGTTATAGTCCAGCCGTTTAAAGTGAAACAAGTTGAAGACGTCCTCGCACGATATGAAGAACAGATCCGCTGGAGATTCATCAACGAAGTCAACCAAGTCCCTTGGCACCTTGACAGTGAACACCGGGTAGTTCGGATTCTCGTCTTTAAGAAGGTTGTCCTCTAGCTTCAAGATAGCAAGTTGCAAAGGGGCCATGCATCCATCTGCGAGGTGGAGCAGCTCCGAAGGCAGTATCGGTTGACCAGCTTCATGCAACCGGGACGACAAGTCACCCGCACGGGGTGGTATCATGGGGTCACTCCGGACATACCCCGGTGTGCTAAGTTTCGTCTTCGGAGCTGGCTTACTCCTCTTCCTGTGCTTCTTCTTCTTCTCTGCTGTATCTGGTGTATCTTCCGGAGGCAGTATTGGGTACTGTCTGGAGCCGAAGCTGATCACTGGGGCAGGCCCTTTTTTCCCTCCTTCAGTCCAATCCCTGACAGACTCACATATGGTTGTAAAGAGCGACGTGAGCGTATTTGTCACCGCCGCTGAGATGAAACTCGGAATCATAATATTTTGCTCCATCGGTTCCTCGCCCCTTGTTCCAGAAACCCCAGCCTCGTCATTGTCGGCCATGTTTGCACTGCATTAAAAAGAGGCAAAAAGTTAGTATGACAAATATAAGAGAAAAAAAATCACCTAACTAAGTACTAAGATACCCCGGCCCATGCACTAGTCGCAATACCCCATATGTCCTATTTTTAGCAAAGTCATGCCAAATTTCACGAAAAAATCCGGCATGACCTTTGCTAAAAAAGGGACATATGGAGTACCCGAAATTGCCGGAACGGAAGTTAATCGACGTTCCGGCAATCTCAAGGGCCTCTCGGGGTACCTGCAAGCATTTCCAACAAAAAAAAAACACATCTACGGCCGGCACCTCCGGCCGGCATCTCAACGACACGATGGTCGGAGCACAAGCACAATACCCCATATGTCCTATTTTTAGCAAAGTCATGCCAAATTTCACGAAAAAATCCGGCATGACCTTTGCTAAAAAAGGGACATATGGAGTACCCGAAATTGCCGGAACGGAAGTTAATCGACGTTCCGGCAATCTCAAGGGCCTCTCGGGGTACCTGCAAGCATTTCCAACAAAAAAAAAACACATCTACGGCCGGCACCTCCGGCCGGCATCTCAACGACACGATGGTCGGAGCACAAGCACAATACCCCATATGTCCTATTTTTAGCAAAGTCATGCCAAATTTCACGAAAAAATCCGGCATGACCTTTGCTAAAAAAGGGACATATGGAGTACCCGAAATTGCCGGAACGGAAGTTAATCGACGTTCCGGCAATCTCAAGGGCCTCTCGGGGTACCTGCAAACATTTCGAACAAAAAAAAAACACATCTACGGCCGGCATCTCAACGACACGATGGTCGGAGCACAAGCACAATACCCCATATGTCCTATTTTTAGCAAAGTCATGCCAAATTTCACGAAAAAATCCGGCATGACCTTTGCTAAAAAAGGGACATATGGAGTACCCGAAATTGCCGGAACGGAAGTTAATCGACGTTCCGGCAATCTCAAGGGCCTCTCGGGGTACCTGCAAACATTTCATCCACAAGAATGTGGTGGCCAGAAGACCACCACCACCACCATCTCACAACCACCACAGAACCACCACAACCACAAAACAACCACCAAAAACCACCACAAGAATTAATGTGGTGGCCAGAAGACCACCACCACAGAACCATCTCAGCTACCTTTTCTGGAAAAGGTGGCCACCACTGGCACGGTTGCACAATGGCTGTGTATCTCTCTTCGCTTTCCTGCAATCAAAGAGTAGCATGTGAGCTGTTAACAGATAGCATTTCTAACTCCAAAACTGTCAAGTAAAAATTCTCTAACTCCACCACATAGCCTATATAGAAGTTGGAGAACACATGAGAATTTGTTCTGGATAGTAAAAATTCTCTAACTCCAAAACTGTCAAGTAAAACCTATCTTCACTCATGTTAACAGATAGCATTTCTAGGCCTTTCCCATTTGATTAAATCTTGAAAATTTGGGAAATGCACCTTTATAGATCTCATCTACTCCATCTCATCTTCCTTATCAAATCAAGTTTGAAAGGATTTGAAATAGTTTGCTCAATTATCCATGATGGTTTTGGGAGCTAATCAAACCAGTGACCATTAGTGAAATAATCAAAATGCAGCATCAACCCTAACCCAAAATGCTATCCAATGAAGGATGGTCGACTTAAGCAAGGTTGCTACAGGGTTTCATCCGACTCGTTAAAGCAAGGTTGCAATAAATTAACACCAAGCAACACAATACTTAGCAGCAACTAACACAAAGTGGGCAGCAACACAAATACTTAGCAGCAACTAACACAAAGTGGGCAGCAACTAATTAACTTAATCCTAACTTAATCCTAAAAGTGGCAGAAACACTAGTTTCACTAACAATTCTATCCAGAGAGTTCCCTTAAGCAAAACATCAAACAAACAAGGATCTGAGCTCCCTGTCACAACAAGCAACTAACCTAACAGCAACTAAACTAACCTAGCTAGCACTAACCTATTTAACACTTAGCAAATTTGCTACTGCATATGCACTAACAATTTTTTCATCTCAATTTTTTCATCTCAACTAACATCAACCAGCACTAAAAGCAATTCGCAGCAAGGCTACTAGCAATCAACAACAGAATCAAAAACAGGAACTAAAATTTCTCTTTGGAATTTTTACAAACACCTTGGCTGCAGGAGTTCGGTAGGGGAGGGAGGAGGGGGAAAGGGGAAGCACCTCGGGGAGGGGAGGGAGGGGAGAGGGCGGCGATGTCGTGGAGGGGCAGCCGGCGTCGAGGTCCTGCAGCCAACGTGTCGTGGAGGTCCTGCAGCCGGCGGCGTCGAGGTCCTGCACGGCGGCGTCCTGCGGCCGGCACCGCGCGACGGAGAGACGGCGAGGGGGGAGGGAGGCGGCGAGGACGTCGAGGGTGACGTCGACGGCGAGGACGGCGAGGGCGGCCGGAGCGCGCGTCGACGGCGACGGCGAGGACGGCGAGAACGGCCGGCCGGAGCGCGCGCGAGTGTGTGGGGAGTTGTTTTCGAACGCGAGTGTGGAGGCCGCGGCGCACCCTGGCCCACATGTAAGTGTGGGCGACAAATTTCTGTGGCGCACCCTCTCTGCGGTGCGCCACAGAATTCTCACCTTTCTGTGGCGCACCCTGGCTCGGTGCGCCACAGAAATAGCTTATTCTGTGGCGCACCCGATAAGGGGTGCGCCACAGAATAGTTGGTTTTTTTATTTAAATTTTCTGTTTTTACACACATGTTAATAAAAAAACAGTTAATAGTTGGTTTTTTATTTAAATTTTCTGTTTTTACACACATGTTAATAAAAAAACAGTTAATACAAATATTGAAACTGTGCCATATATATCAAATTACATAGACCATATGCTTGTCTCTCATACAAAACAAATTATATATAATACACAAAAAAGTTTTCGATCTTCGTCCCGGCCGGCCCCAAACTAGCATTTCTTCTTTCCCTTCTTGGCGGTTGAATAGCTTAGGCCGGTCACCTTGAGACTTCTTCGCGTGAACGGACAACCTTTGGTAGGTAGGGAGGTCTTCCTTTTTTCTTTAGAATTAGTAGTAGGCATGTCGAAGTAGTTGTCGAATTCCTCCTCGATCTTCGGATCGCCGTCCAGGTCCTCCTCATTGGCGTCTCCTTCCATTCCGATGATGCTCCTCTTGCCCCTCCTCACGACAACACGGTTAGGCTTTGACGGGTCGGTAATGAAGAAGCATTGATCGACTTGGCTAGCGAGTACCCATGGCTCATTTTTCGCGGAGGCTTTCTTCGAGTTGGCTTCGGGTATAACCATGGTGGTGAAATACCGGCCTTCTTTTTCGACGTTCTTGGCCCATCTCACACGGAACATTGGCACCGACTCTCCACAGTAGTTGAGATCCCATATCTCCTCTATCCTTCCGAAGTATCTTTGTTTGACGGTAGCCTCGTCATCGGCGTAGGATAGCATAGTTACTCCTGAGTTTTGATATTCGCTACTCCTGTCCTTTTCCTCGGTGCAGAATCTGTAAGCATTGATGTCGTACGTCTGATAGGTCTTCACGTTCTGCGCGGGGCCCTGTGATATGGAGAATATGAGTTTTTCATCTTCCGTACTTGGCTTTCTGACCCGTGATTCGGACAGTTGTTTTTCCCTGAACCAACGCGTGAAGCTGGAGTTGTGCTCTCTGGTTACGTCTCCGTTCTTCCTCGGCCGGCCCAGGTCGATGTAGTTCTTCTCGATTATGCTTCTGTGCTCTTCCACCCAAGGTTCGATCAATTCTAAGTGTTGTAGCGCGACCCGGTGAGCCCTATCGAAGTCGACGTGTCGACCATCAATCAAGACAGGGAGTGAGCGGTAGCCCTCACGGTGACCAAAACCAGCGAGCCTGCCGACGTGCGGCCTGGTGGCCAGACCAACATCCTCGTTCTCGGTGCTTAGATAACTCTGGCAGAAGGTGATGCACTCTTTGGTCAGAAAGCCCTTGGCCATGCTTGCGTCTGGACGGGCCCTGTTGCGAACGAATCCTTTGATGACACCGTTCTGCCTTTCGAACGGCATCATGTAGTGCAGGAACGTCGGACCGAGCTTCAGTATGTCATCAACGACGTGGAGAAGGAGATGCACGCAGATGTCAAAGAACGCGGGCGGGAAGTAAATCTCGAGCTCGCATAGTATCCCCACGATCTCATCCTGTATCTTCTGGAGCTGCCTCACGCCGATCGACTTACGGTTGATGACATCAAAAAAGTTGCAAAGTGCAGACAGCGTATCACGGACGTGCTCGTCCATTATCCCTCGGATCGCAACGGGAATTATCTGCGTCATAAGCACATGACAATCGTGAGACTTCATCCCGCTGAACCTCTTCTTTGTTTCGTCCAGATATCTGCTTGTCTTCCCCGCGTAACCGTAAGGAAATTTGACTCCTAAGAGGCACTTGTAGAACTGCTTGAGCTCCTCCGGACTCATAGTGAAGCAGGTAGGTGGAAGCACAACCGCGCTCTTCTTCCTCCTTTTGCGGCGACCTTGAGTCCCTTCCGTCTGGTCATCATTATCATCATCATCATCACTATCGGGGCCGTGAATATCTTTCTTGATGCCAAGCCATTTCAGATCGTATCGTGCTTTCTTCCCATCCTTGGTCTTTTCCGGCATGTTTGAAAGAGTGCCAAGAACAGCCTCGGTAACATTCTTCGTAATGTGCATTACATCGAGGCTATGGGGCGTGTGGAGGACCTTCCAGTACTCCAAGTCATGGAAAGCACACCTCGCTTTCCATACACCCAGCAGCGGTTTTACCCTCGGTCGCTTCTTTCCCGGCGCAGGGCACTCCTCCCAATTTGTCAAAAGCTCATCAATTTCTATGCCGGTCCTCGGGATCGGTTTTGTTTCTCTTTCTTCTTGACCATCGAACAAATCCCCGCGTTTTCTCCACGGGTGGTCCATGCGAAGCCACCTTCGAGCCCCTGGGTACACGGTTTTCGAAGACCCTTGTATTCTTGGTAGCTGGATATGCGGGGTCTCATCCATGCACCTGATACATCCACAGAATCCGTGGCCCACCTGGGCCGATACAGACGACATTCCAGGATAGTCCTGCACCGTCGTGAGCAACGCGGCGCTCATATTGAAATATTCTTTAGTGTAGGCGTCCCACGTACGGACAGGCGTCTTCCATAACGTTTCTAACTCCTCTTTCAACAGCTCGAAATACAGATGTATGTCGACACCTGGTTGTTTCGGACCCTGAATAAGCATACTCATGTGTATGTACTTTGACTTCGTGCACAGCCACGGGGGAAGGTTGTAAGGCCATACAAACACGGGCCAGGTGCTATGTGTGCCATTGAAGAACGGATTCATTCCATCTGTGCACATACCCAGCCTGACGTTCCTTGCGTCGCGCCCAAAATCTTCGAAGGCGATGTCCAATGCTTGCCAATTGATAGCGTCTGCAGGGTGTGTCAGGATGGTGCCCTTCTCCGGATCTTCTGCGGGCTTCTCCCTTTCCGCGTGCCATTGCATGAGCTTTGCTTCCTTAGGATCCACGAACCACCGCTGAAGACGGGGAGTGATAGGAAAGTACCATACCACTTTTCGAGGATTTTTCTTCTTTCCACTCTTGTACCGTCCGTGACCGCACACCGGACATTTGGTCAAGTCCTCGTAATCGCCCCGATAAATTACGCAATCATTGATGCAGGCGTGGTATCTCTCGTGCGGTAGGTCAAGAGGGCACAGGACTTTCTTGGCCTCCTCGATAGTAGTTGGTAATGTGTTACCCTCGGGGAGAATATCGTGCCAGAATTTCAGGTTCTGGTTGAAGCTCTTGTCGGTCCAACTGTTTCCCGACTTCATCTCCATAGCATTAAGCGTTACTTGCAAGCGCGTATCCTGAGGCCGGCACCCAGGATACAACGGAGTGATCCCGTCTATCCCCATTTGCGCTAGCTTGGCTTTCTCTCTGTCGTTGCTCGTCTGACTGAGAAGCAGTTCTTGAAAATGAGCATCCTGCAAGCCCAAACTTAGCGGGGTCTGCTCGTCTCCTTCGTCATGATGATCATGTCCGCCGGCATCTCCTTCGTCATCATGATGATCTTGTCCGTCACCGGCATCTCCTTCGTCATCATCTTGTCCGCCGCGGGCATCTCCTTCGTCATGATCATCTTGTCCGCCGCGGGCATCTCCTTCGTCATGACGATGATCTTGTTTGGCTTGTTCCGGCATGAAACCGTGCCTGAGCAGGTGCTCCTCCAATAATCCAGAATCAGGGTGTATCCACCTCTCATGTTTGCATTTTCGACACGGACATCTTATCTGCCTCCCGTTGGACCGAATCATGTCCGCCTTCGCTTGGTCCTTGTATGTTCTGATTTGACTGGAGCTCATCATTATGACCATGGTTGACTACGCGCTATACATAGAGAAGAAACGAGAGTACATAACTTAATTAGAGCCGCAACATGCATGCACACACAAACACACACAACACATCTAAGTCCGGCATCTCAACGACACGATGGTCGGAAGCACAAGCACAATACCCCACATGTCCTATTTTTAACAAAGTCATGCCAAATTTCACGAAAAAATCCGGCATGACCTTTGCTAAAAAAGGGACATATGGAGTACCCGAAGTTGCCGGAACGGAAGTTAATCGACGTTCCGGCAATCTCAAGGGTCTCTCAAGGTACCTCCAAACATTTCCAACAAGATGGTCAAAGCACAATAACCTTTCTCACCTTGTAGATTTGATCCAAAATAGAAGATGGGAGAAAGGAGACTATGTATGGAGGAGTCTATCAACCAAAATAAGTTTAACTAAAAAAAAAGGAGAAATATATGGTCAAAAATGGATGGGAAGGAGGAGCACCACGAGTTGGGAGGAGAGGAGGAGAGAGAGGAAGAAGAGGAAATGAGAAATGGGTAGGGGAAAGTGGGTGGAGATGGCCTTATAAAATATCTGGTACAGTTATTCTGTGGCGCACCCCTAACTGGTGCGCCACAGAATAACTTATTCTGTGGCGCACTGGGTCAGGTGCGCCACAGAATAGTTCCCCCCAATTATTTGTGGGGCCAGAGCACCTTATTCTGTGGCGCACCTGCATGGATGCGCCACAGAATAAACCTATTCTGTGGCGCACCTGACCCAGTGCGCCACAGAATAAGGTCAAAAGTGGCAGACCCGTGCG
Source organism: Poa pratensis (assembly GCA_947311845.1). NCBI lineage: Eukaryota > Viridiplantae > Streptophyta > Magnoliopsida > Poales > Poaceae > Poa > Poa pratensis. The sequence continues at coordinate 136,835,143 of CAMZMU010000063.1, read as the reverse complement.
TTGGTGTGGGGCCCGCGCTTATTCTGTGGCGCACCTTATAGCCGTGCGCCACAGAATAAGGCTATTCTGTGGCGCACCATGGCTGGTGCGCCACAGAAGCTTATTCTGTGGCGCACGGCTATAAGGTGCGCCACAGAATAAGCTTTCATAGAATTGGGTTTTCCTACTAGTGTAGCACTCATTAAATAAAATCCACTCATGTTCAAGTGTTGTCAAATTTCATAATATTTATTAAACATTAGCCACTGTAATACCGAGGTTTCTTATTATTTCCGTTGTCCGTCGAAAAACTAAGGAAACTTTTGAATCCTAAGTACAATATTTAAATAAACAGAATAGAGAAATCTGCCAAAACTGAACAGTCCGTAAAGATTGCATTCAACGAGATAGTTAAGTAGCTCAAATCGAAAAACTTTAGTCTAATGAAAGAAAGATAATAATCTCAGATTTATGCACAAACATTTTCAAGTCAAAATACTATTCTCAGATTTATCACGATTTTATTTACAGAGAAGCACAAAATCTGTCTAAATAGAACAGTCAGTAGAAATCGAATTTTTCGACCTATCTACGTACCTTAAATCACAAAAGTTAGTCTAATGAAGAAAGCTAATAAGCATCACTTTGCACTCAAGAAATTTCAGATCAAGATCACGTTCTGGTGATTTTAAACTTTTAATACGGTGGAGCACAGAAAATTTGTTTCTGGACAGCAAAGTAAAACTATCAACTTTCAATTAACTAAAGACTATAATTAGCATTTTATTTTTATGTACAGAGGTATATACACAATATTTACAATATTTACATGTTTTTAATGAAAAGCTTCCATGCAAAGATTTGTTTTGGTTTCATAGGCATGAACACAAGTGTTCAAGGTCGACCCCCATTTAACCATTACTCATCTTTCCAATCACTTTTCTTTTTGAAAACGTTTTTAGATAACAATTACACCTAATTTTTTTTGTAATTCGCATTCCCTATTCATAGTAAGATAAAGAACAACTTGATACTGAAAATAAAAACTACTTAGAGATAAAGCAAACAAGTGCACACAAGAACATTAACCTACGCTATGGCTCCCCGGCAAGAAAAGGTCTTGATAACCCACAAGTATAGGAGATCGCGTGTAGCCTTTTCGATAAGTAAGAGTGTCGAACCCAACGAGGAGCTAATGGTAGGATAAGTATTCTCTCAAGTTCTATCAACCACTGATACAACTCAACGCAAACTAAACGTTTGCATTATCTAGAAAATAAAACTACGGTAGCAATACGGGTATGAGAGGTAGTTTTGCAAGATAATAAATATAAGAAAGCAAATGTTAGTGCTGCAGCAATAAAATACACTAAGTAACCATATACTAACAGTACATGAGTGTGGAAAAGTGGTGGTAATTGTGGTGGCTTGTCCAAGATTAATTAGTGAAGCTACTTGGTTCATTGTCTTCGATGCAGTTTTCTATGTGGGAGAGGCTAAATATACATGCACTCCACTACTTGGGATTACAAGTACTATATGATTGGATTGTTAGAAAGCATCCGCAAATACTAACAATGCATTAAGGTTTCCCAACCATAGCCTTAAGTTCAAGGTCCTCTTACTCCCATACGTGCAACTAATCGGTCCGCGTTCTCAGGTTTCTGTCACTCCGGCAGAACTTCCCCCGCTTCGTTACAAATACTACCAACCCTAGGGTGTTTTATCCATGCGCGCACAAATATAATGGACACCAAAGGACAGCACCATATAGACATACAACTCTAATGAACCTCATACATTCAATTAAGCAATCAAAAGACAAATAAACTATGGAAACATGTTGTAAATCATAGGATAAATATTATAGCATCAAACACCATGTTTACATAGGACGGTACAGAGGTTTGTGGGAGGATGAACCACTGAATACAAGGAGGAGATGGAGATGGCGGTGAAGACGGCGGAGAGAGACAGCGTGGTGGCGCAGGGCGGCGGCGGCACCGGCGGTGCGGGGAACTCCTTTCCCCGCCACCGGCAAGCTTGGGGAGCGCCGCCCCTTAGCCTCTCTCCTTCATGGCTTCTTGGGAGCCCTCCCCATGGAGATGGGATCCATGGGGGAGGCAAAAACGTGGCTTTTGGTGGCTGAAATTCGTGGGTGGAGGAGTCCTCCACGAATTAGGTTTCCTCCCTTTATATATCTTCTCGGATTTCCGTCACCCCCTTTTAGAGTTCCACCAAAACGGGCCTACAGGCCGCGTCCGAACTCCGATTGGGCTGATCTCGGGCTTAAAATCTTCGTATGGAAAATTGTGACAACTTTCGTAACAGCCAGGTCTCCATATAACTCCATCTTCGAGGATCAAACTAGCAATCTTCGTAAAAAGTTCTCAGACAGATTTCAGGAAAGTCCCAATTCGACTCCAACAAGGTTTCCTCTTGTATTCTTGATAATTTCTACACATCAAAGAGTAAAACAAGAACATTGTGCACTTTTGCAACTATTAGTAGGTTAGTCCAAATAAATAATAAATTTAATATAAAACAAGTGCTAAAAGCATAAAAATGGCATGAAACAATCAAAAATTATAGATACGTTTTGGACGTATCAGTGTCCGCTTTGATGCAACAAACGACGATGGGACAAAGGACACATATTATGGTTGCATACAGCAGATATGGGAACTTGACTATGGACCTTCTTTTAAGATCCCTTTGTTTCAGTGCAAATGGGTCAACCTGTCAAGCGGGGTAGAGATAGACCGGCGGTACGGAATGACTACAGTGGATCTCAAGAATCTTGCGTACCGCACCGAGCCATTCGTCCTAGCCAATGATGTGGCTCAGGTTTTCTATGTGAAGGACATGTCTTCCAGACCGAAAAAAAGAAAAGATAAGCAAGCCGGTACATCATACGATGAGCCAAAGCGCCACATAGTTCTTTCAGGAAAAAGAAACATCGTGGGAGTGGAGGACATGACAGACATGTCAGAAGATTACAATAAGTTTGATGAAATTCCGCCCTTCAAAGTGAAAACTGACCCAAGCATCGTGTTAAATGATGAAGAATGTCCATGGCTACGGTGCAATCAGAAGAAAGGGACACACAAGAAGAAAAAGTGAACACTAGATAGGGATGTTGTTGCTGATGTGTAATAATGTATTAAACCTTTTATGTAACTATGTCCTGAAAACTCAGAAGAGAGATCTAAACACTATATCAATCAGCTGCAGTTTTGCCAACACAATCGCGTGGTCGTGAGACGGCAAATCGGCCTTCGATCCAGAGAGCGGCAAGACGTCTCTGATGATTTGCAACAAGTGTTGGGGATGTTGCTAATCATCAGAGCGTCTTAACGCTGCTTGGATCCGACCAAACGGTTGCAGGACGTAGCTAGGGAACCCGAATGTTTTGTGTTTGAGCGCCACTTCGATCCAAGCAGCGGTAAGACGTCTCTGATGATCTACAAACGTCCGGCAAGACATCTCTGATGATCTGCAAACGTTTGGAACGGTCGCAGGTCATCAGAGACGTCTTGCCGCTGGTTGCCCAAAGATGCCTCTCCGAGTGACGCTGGAATGTTTTGTGTGAGTGAGTGAGTGACGCTGGAATTCCGGGAGGGGGCTATAAATAGGGTACGTGTGCTTCTTTAGTCCCGGTTGGTAACACCAACCGGGTCATGTGGCTCACGAATTGGTCGTGATATTGCTGATCCACAAGCTCACAATCTCTCAAAAGAAACACGGGCTTTGCGGAGCCACGTGTCCTCCCCCAGCGCTGCCCTAGCCACGTGTCTTCCCCTAGCGCTGCCCTGGAGGTCTTTATATATTGTCGCCGACGGGGTAAACCCTAATCCACCATTCCTAGCCACGAACGCATCGTCTGCACGAGATGGATCCGCCACGCCCGCCGCAGCGCCTTCTGGACGAGGTCGAGCGTGCTCGGCAGAGCGCGCTTGGGCGCTACCGCGGGAGCCTATCCCGCCGTATGCCCACGAGCCCGGCGTGGAGAGGAATGCCCTCCTACCGGCCTCCTGCTCCGGTGCCGGAGGAGGTGCGGAGGACGTACGAGCGCGCGTGGTCCGACGTCCTGACCCCGACGAGGATGCGTACGCCGCAGGGGTGGCGTGGGGATCCGCGGCCGTACCTCCACCAGTCGCCGCCGCCCCTCCCGACGAGGAGGATGACGACGACGACGACTTCGACTGGAGCGACCATGGGGAAGAGCGCGGCGGGCCGCAGATGCAGGAGGCCCTTGAAGCCTCCTTCCAGTCCGTCCACGACGACCGTGTACAGCGAGCCAGAACTGTCTGCCAGCTCAAGGCAAAGGAGGCTTCCGAGCTGGATTGGGCGCTGAAAGATTCATCCTCCATGGATCTTGCCCTCCGCCGCAAACGTGCGCGCGAGTACCGGGCCGCCGCGAACGGGGCTGGCTCCTCCCACCGTTCCTCCTAATCCTACGGCCTCCGAGCCAGCAAGTCCGTTTATGTAGAATAATGTTGGTGATGTTGGGTGATGTTGGTGATGTATTAAACCTTTTATGTAATGCATTCTATGGAATGTATTCAAACCTTTATGTAAGGAGCTTCGCGGTCACGACTCGTGTCAGACACGTGTCCCCTCAGCGCTGGGGAGGACACGTGTCCCCCCCTACGTATTGACGTCGTTGACAAATAGATAATAGATATAAAAACAGAAAACAAATAGATAGATAATTATTACAATTTTGTAGACAATTAAATTAAATATAAATTAAAGAAAAAGAAACTGAGAAAAAAACAAAATAGAAACCAAATAGATATAAAAAACAGAAAACATAAGAAAGAAAAAAAAACTAGAGAAACAAATTCAAAAAGCCCATTAGTACGGTTGTACAGTACAACCGGTACTAAAGGGCTGGGCTTCGCGCGCGAATTTTCGCCGCAGCCCAAACAGACCTTTAGTACCGGTTGTTGTCTACAACCGGTACTAAAGACCCTTTAGAATGCAGTTTTAAGTGGGGATCGACGATTCGATCCCCAAAATCGACGAAGAGCCCGCGTCGTCTCTCTCTCTCCGGTGATCTCCACGGCGACGGCGAAGCCCTGCTCCTCCGGCCTCCACCGCGCGCCACCCATCCCGTCCTCTCCGTCCACCGCCGCGCGTCCCCCCGCCGTCTCTGTCCACCACCGCGCCTCTCCGGTGGCCTCCACCACCGCGCCTCTCCGCCGGCCGGCCTCCACCACCGCGCGCGCGCCTCTCCGGCCTCCCACCACCGCGCCACCACCGCGCCTCTCCGGCCTCCCACCACCGCGCCACCACCGCGCCATCACCGCGCCATCGCCGGCTCCACCACCGCGCCATCGCCGGCCTCCACGTTTTAGGTAAGTTTTTTTTAGTAGCAAAAATTTAAGTTAGCAATTTTAAGTTAGCACAAATTTAAGTTAGCACATTTAAGTTACAAATTTATATTAGCAAATATTTTAAGTTAGCAAATATTTTAAATGTAGCAAATATTTTAAGTTAGAAAAGTTAACAAATCTTTTAAGTTAGAAAAGTTAGCAAATATTTTAAGTTAGAAAATTTAGCAAATATTGCTTAATTTTGCTAAGTTAGAAATATTTACTTATTTACTAGAATTTTGTTTAGCTTAATTTTGCTAAGTTAGAAATATTTACTTATTTAATTTTGCTAAGTTAGAAACATTACTAAAAATAACTTTGAAAATTTTGCTAAGTTAGAAATATTTTGCTAAGTTACTAAAAATAATTTTGCTAAGTTAGAAATATTTTGCTAAGTTACTAAAAATAATTTTGCTAAGTTAACTTTGAAAGTTAATTTTGCTAAGTTAGAAATATTGCTACGTTAGAAAATTTTAGTAGCAAAGTTTGAAAATTTAGCTAAGTTTGAAATATTGCTAAGTTAGAAATTATTCTAGTAAATAAGTAAATATGTGCATTGTCATTTTTTTATTCTAGTAAATATGTGAATTTTGCTAAGTTTGAAATTCTAGTAGCAAAGTTTCAAAATTTAGCAAAGTTTGAAATATTGCTAAGTTTGAATTACAAATTTGCAGTGACATTGAGCTATGGAGGACGATGCCCCATCATCGACGCCCCGGACTTCATCCGAGACTTGGAGAAAGAAGAACGCTTTCAAGCACTTATATTTGATAAGACCCTTGGACCCAATTCCGATGGAGAAGATTCCGACGAAGAAGACGGCGAAGATTTCAGCGCGAAATGCTTGAACGACTCCGGTGAGGGACTTGAGTTACAAAACTTCAGAGACGACGACGAAGAAGAAGTGCCGTTAGAAAACTCCGTAGAGAACTGGCAAGGTATATATTAAGTCTTGTTGATCACTAGCTAGATGCATTAATTGATTTATATGCGCACTTATTAACGAAACATTTTTCTTTCAGCCCTCTGGATCTACGTCAATCCGTAAACGAGGCCCGGCCCAAGGTTAAAGCTGCCAGATGGTGCAAAGTTGTCGATCGACGAAGTTATCATAAAAGGCAAACCGGAGAAAACCCGATGGAATCTCCACTAAATACATAGCTCAATGCGGATTTCTTGTAAGGGACATGGTCCCGATCACCATTGCAGATGGAATGAGCCGAAGAAAAAAACATTGGCGCAAAATATGTCGAGGACAGAATTAAAGAAACCCTTTGGGAGTCCATATTGGGTTCTTTCAGCCTACCGGCAGATCTCACACAGAGGAGGAAGGATAAAGTCAAGGAGTGGACTCTTAGCAAGATGGCCGAGCAATTCAACAACTGGAAGAAATCATTGTGGAGAAATATGAGAAAAACTCCAATTTCACTGGACATCTAGTGAAGCTAAAAGATGACTGGCCTAATTTGTGGCGTATAAGAAATCGGCCGTCTCTGTGGCCCGATCGAAAAGAAATAAGTTGAATGCTAAGAAGAAGAAATATTTCCATCGTTTGGGCTCAGGTGGCTACAAGACTGCCGTGCCTAAGTGGGAAGCCTATGAAAACGAGCTGCGTCAAAAAGGGATCATTCCACAGACAGATGACTGGCCCGACAGGTCCAAGTTATGGTTGTTCGCGCATGGGCAGTGTTGGACCCAAACACAGGGCTGATTGTTGCACAGGGAAAATGGAAGAAAAGAATTAAAGAGTCACCAAAAAACTATTGACGCAATAGAACTAGTCCGACAGGGAAAATATGTTCCCGATAGAGAGGACGACGAGCTTTCACTCGCCCTCGGGAATAAAGAACACTGGGACGATGTCGAGGCAGAGGAGGCGGGGTTGGTTTTCTTGAAGGGTTTCTAGCACGCTGCAACTTATAGAAAACATTGCAGAGTAAGAAGAGGGAGGCGAGAGGTTTACTGCATTAGAACGCCAGATGCAGGATGTGAAGGAGCAACTGGCCTTAATTACCCAGCAAAGGGAATCTCAGCCGCGAGTAGAAGATCATGCAGTCGATGTCTGCCCATCTCAGCGGAAAAGCAGCGTGGGTTCCACGCAGCTACAAGATCCTGCAGTTGATGAACCAGTTGATGAACCGTCGGCGGCGCTACACCCCGTGGATGATATCACGGAGAAGACAAATTGTGAGTTACATGCGCCAATGAAGAACATTAGTTTTCGGTGGCGAATGGCTATGCTTTACCGCATCAACTTGGATCAACCTTCCATTTTGGTGAGATTCCGGCTGGATTTGCTCGTGTCGGGTGACGAAAGTTATGTCGGGATTCAGCTCAAATCCATCTTGACATTCCTGGAGCTGAAGGCGAGAAGACATTGGGAGATGTCGAACTTGGTATCGTTCTATGGAAGAAAAATATATCAAGTTTCCAGACTCGGCGCCAAGGCCACTGGCTCCTCCGGTTAGAAATTCACCACAGCAAAGTCCACCCTCCTCCCCCGACGATTGGGAGCCCACCGCGAGTCCATCGCCCGCGCCGCCCCGTCAGCCGACTGCTGCGCCCACTAGTAGTTTGACAAAGCGGAAGCTGTTCACGTCGTCCCCTGTCAAGAAACGTGCAAAAAAACCCAAGGAATCAAGGCTCCTGAGAAGTTAGCTGGCGAGATGACTCGGAGGAATTAGAAGTGAGCACACGTGAAGAGGCGAGAGCCTTTTTTGAACAGAAAAAAAAGGAAAGACTGGAGGCAAGACTGGACCCCATGAAGGAACTTCTGAAGACTATACCAACTGAGGTAAAATATCACACCGTTGACAACCTATATGACCCTCCACCCACCGCCCCTTTCAGACTATGAGAGAGGTATTGAAAAGGTACTTTCCTCACAGATGGAGCAAGAAAAAGCGTGCGGGAAAAGAGTTGCCAACTCGGAGAACAAGAAGCACAATCGATCGCCCCGCTCATTGTGCCTTCTGAAGCTCGGAAATCGAGCATGGAGAAGTTGTCATTGGCGACACAGGTTGCCCCATAGCGCAGATAACAATTCAATATAAATTTGAACTCGGGCTACCTCGGTCGAAAATCCGAGTGCTCTAACAACACAGTTATATAAATTGCATAACTGGTACATGGCCGCCGCAAAAGAAGGGAAAATGTGTCTCATGGCGGGAGTTAAGGAACAACACTACTTCCGACAATATGGTGTGGAGGTTGCGTTCTCCGAACTTTTTCAGATGTACAATCAACTTGCTCTCGACAAATCTATCATCAGCTGCTATTGTCTGTAAGTAATTTATTCGTGTAATTTAATTATTTATAGTTAAGCTCGTTCATTGCTTGTAATTATCCTCACAACATTCTTTGTACGCTATTATGCAGAATGAAGATTCTGAATGCCGAATGGGAGGAATCTGGGACATTGG